>VONZ01001371.1:0-60000 GCA_012976165.1 Labeo catla | reverse complement strand
TCTTATCTAATGAAACGATTGGTCATTTTCTAAAAAACAATGTACAATTTATATACTTTTCAACCTCAAACGCTCGTCTATTCTCTGCGCATGCAAACTCTGTGTAATCCAGGTCAATACAGTTAGGGTATGTCGAAAAACTCCCATCTCATTGTCTCCTCCAACTTCAAAATTGTCCTACAAAGTGAACGTGCAAAGAAGATCAAATGCACTTTACAAAAAAAGATAAAACAATGATGTAGGATGATTTTGAAGTTGGTGGAGAAAATGAGATGGGAGTTTTTCAACCTACTCTAACTGTATTGACCCGGATTACACAGAGTTAGAGAAGACGAGCATTTAAGGTTAAAAAGTATATAAATTGTACATTTTTGTGGGAAAATAACCAATTGTTTCGCTGGATTAGAACCTTCAACCTTGGCTGGGATCATTTAGAGCGCTTTGAAACTGCATTAAAGTTGTATTTTGGAAGTTTAAATTCGCAGACACCATAGAAGTCCAGTATATAGAGAAAAATTCTGGAATGTTTTCCTCAAGAAACATTTTTTTTTTTTTTTTACGAGTGAAGAAAGAAAGACACAAACATCTTGGATGTCAAGGGGGTGAGTAAATTGTCTATACATTTTTGTTCTGGAAGTGAGCTACTTCTTTAAAGGGGTCCTATTATGCTCTTTTTCAAAGTCTTGATTTTGTTTTGGTGGTGTACTAGAACATGCTCTCATGCTTGGTGGTTCAAAAAACACATTATTTTTCACATAATTTACGTTATTACAATACCTTTCTCCCAGCCTAGCACAAATATCTCGATTAGTTCCAGGTTTAACGAGGGCCCGCCTTTAGAAAAAATGAAATGTGTTATGATTGGTTAGCTGTCCCACTGTGTTGCGATTGGCGAACAGCAGACAGTGTTTCAGTACTGCCTCGCCCCTTCTCAAAACAGTTAGCGCAAGCTAGATTAATAAGTGAATCTTATGTTTTAAATATGGATATTTTTCTTACAAAAACGCATCGATTCGCTACAGGAGACCCTTCAGGAGCCGTGTGAGGCACTTTTTATTATGGATGGATGCACTTTATTAGACTTTATTAGACTCAGATGGCATTTGTCTGAAAGAAGGAAGTCATATACACCTAGGATACATGGAGGGTGAGTAAATAATACGCTACAGTAGTGTTGAGTCCCATCCTCAGCCTGCGAGATCGCAGATACATGATATTATCATGCTAATTTATGTAATTATTTTACTATTACTTAGTTTCGTTGCCCAAAACCAGCTCCAACATAAGGTTAAAATCAGCCTAACATTATCAAAGAACATCATCACTAATCGGCCTAGCCTATTCTAGTGCAAGTGTATGCATTTTAAAGAACGCCCGCGTTATAAGTGAAGCTGTCTACACTGTATGATGAATAAATCTCTTACCACACATTTCACATGTCTGCGGCACATTGCATCAACCAGAGTAGATCGCAACTTCTGCATGTGTTTCGACCCCCTGTACTGCACACGTCTGCGGCGCGTTACTGCTCTGAAGTGGCCGCTCTAGTTAATGCTTGTGTTTATACATATATATTGAAACTGCATCGCTAAAGTTTGGCTAATCCCCCATTAATAGCACAATAGCACCCCTTTAAGGCATTTTTTCATCAGTGTAAGCTTGTGCATTATAGGAACTGTATATTTCTGTAAATTAAAAGTTTTCTTTTGTCACTGTGGGATTTTTAATCCAGTAATATCAATGTTTTTGCACAATATATTTGACAGTTTCCTTTTAAAGTTATTAATCTTAATGATTGAGCCAATAATCATCAAATGTCACATTATATCAGTTGACTAGTGTACCATTTAAGAGTGAATTATGTTTTCTTATTTGGGCTGAAACCATATAAATCATTCTCAAGCTTGAGGCAATGAAATCCAGTGGACTTCTATCTCTCATTGATCAGGAAATTGAATCGAGAAGGTCATTTATTAAATCATTATTCAGCAAACCTACTATTTATGTACTTCGACTATAGATGCTGCAGTAGTGTTGTAGTTGAGCTTGCTTGGTTGTAATATTCTTTTGATCTTGCAGTGTAATGTTTTTTTTTTTCTTTTCCCCTCCATTAAACGGCAAAGTTACGGTTCAGTGGTGCATTGAGCCTTATAGTTTGGCATTTCCAGGCTTGATAGATTGGAGAGGGTCCACTTGAGTGTGAAGAATGGCATTAAGTGTTACGAAACAACCCAGCCGTCCCACTTTCAATATTCCTTAAAATAACTGTAATGTGCAATTATAGTCATTCACAATTATGGATGATTTCTGTGGAGAAGCATAAAGCTATTATGTTGCCTACAAACCACTGCCCCCTGCCAAACATATCTGTTTATTTTTTTTATTTTTTCTCTTCAGGCAAAAATCACTGTCTCAAAGTTCCTGTTTTTAGACAACAGGCTCTTTGCAGTAATTGTGAAGTACGTAAGAGCACTGAAGGGGGAGTACTGGGCGGTGGATATACCATTTGCTGCTGAGAGGAAGAGCATCACCAGCCTGAGGCTCTTTTCTCAGCAAATTTAAGAAGCCGAAGGCTATTTTGCAAATCTCTAGAAACTGGAGTAACTCATTGTGGTGATTCCATTTCAAAAGAATGAATATTTGTTTTCATTATAATTGGAAGATATGTTGCTCCATTTAACTCTAAGGCAGTTCTGTGAAATTATGGCCCTTTTTGGACCAATAGCATAAGGGCTCCATGAAACCCAACGACAGAAGAAAACGTAATTCAAAACCCTGATTAAGAAAGAGCATGCATTGAGGGTGATGTATGACGTCCATACCATTAAGAATGTTTACATGCACAGTGAAAAACTGTTTGTCCAATTAAATGCTCATTGCTCACTGTGTTTTGGACTGATTAATGTGTACACATGGAAGAAGCTGAGCTAAAATCATATCGGCGTGGTCTGTTTTTGAGATTTTGCAAAAACCAGACTGCTACTTTTTTCATTTTGAATAAAATGTTTATATGACATTTAAAAAAAAAAGACTGATTATTGCTGTAGACCGACTGAAATCAAACTTTTAAAGTGCATGTAAACACACTTGGTGTCCTGCAATTGATCAAACCTTGATATCAGTCCAAAATGTTTTAATAATAGCTCAAAATAGAATTTAACACACAGTCATCTAAATTATTTCAGAAAGTGGCATGTTGAATAGGAAATTCAGATTGACTTATGTACAGCTTTGGGGTGGGGAAAAGACCAATGAGCAACAAATAATAATGAAGGAAAACCAATTTCAGGACAAGACGGTCAAGTTAGAGAGAGAGCCACTGAAACAGGAGGGCACATCAACCACAAACTTACAAAAAAAAAGAAAAAGAAAATGAATTACCGTAAAATGACAGCTTGTAAAAAATGGATTTCCCCATATTTGAGAATATAAGAGAACAGTTCACAATCCCCAATGCCGCTTTATTTCGTTTCCTGGATAAAAGAGGGGCACACCGGTGCCCTCTGACCCCTCTTTCACTGGGATTGTCTCTCATTAGTATAGCTGTCCAGCAGTCATAGCAGAGCTCGTGTGCTGTGCACTAAATAGTCACCTGACAAACTGTAGAAAAAGCCCATTTTGAATTTTTTTTTTCTCTTTTTACAGAAAGAAGAGTTGGCACTATCTTTCCATGAAGTGTGTCCCATTAGCAGCCTGACAGGACCCGCACTTTTCGTCAGTGCTGAAAGAGATGGGTTCTCTGACGTGCTTGCTGTGTATAAAACAGTGTGCATGTAGATGTGAACATCATTCCTGTCACCAAATGTTTGCCTTCATTGCTGGAAAGGATGGCATCATGGGGCTGTTCCACACGCTTTCTCCATGACCCTCTCTTCTTGTTTGACATGTCTGAACAAAGAGGCCGAAACGTATGTCTAGGCAGTATGTCCATCAAGAATAGAACGTCTGTTCACTTGAGTTGTTATTCTAAGCAAGGGTCTGTCATATTTCAGGAACGAGGGGACCAAAATAGGCAAACATCCCACTCTGAGCATTTTGGGTCATAAGTTTGTGCCCCCTGTCAGATCAGTTTATTTTTGAGGGAGAAAAAGATTCTTTTATGCGCAAAAACATTTGTTTTTTTTCTGGGATGGTCTTAACTTTGGAGTGTTCTCTTGGGGTCGTTGTACAAAGCACAATTTAACACTGTTAAAGAGAGAGTACATACAACATTAGTTATACAACATTTAAGACACCTCCCTTTATATCAGCTCTTCGTAATGCCTGCTTTGAGAAAGTTTGGTTTTTCACCACAAAAAGAAAAGTGTTGCCCGCAGCCTGCAGAATGCCTTTCAGAAGACTTTGATTCTGTCTGTCTTAGTTCTTTAGAGGCTTCCTTGCTATTTGTGTTCTTTGCTTTCCTGTGTCATATCAGTCTCTTCTTCAGTATTAAAAATATATAAGTGCTTATCTTTCTACAACCAGTTGGCCTGTTGTGACACAGACTCGTAAAGTTGGGAGGTTGCATATAAACAGACTCTATATGAACTGTTATTTATGATTGGCAGCACAGCTTTAGTGTCCTAGGTTGATATACGGTATGTGAATATATGAACAAATGCTTTTAATATACATATATTTGTTGTATCTTTTTTGTTACAAAATAAATACAAATATCTTTTTTTTATTTTCTTTCCTTTTTTTGTTTTTATAGTATACTTTGAAACTGGGTCGCTGTTGTGTGAAGCGGGTCTGCCACTTAAATGTCTAGTATTGTTCAGTAGTTTTGACTGTCAGATTGGTAAAGTGAGCTTTGTGAAACTTATACTCCAGGGAATTTTTTTTGTCCATCCTTCTTGAACTCTTTATTCTGCTCAGCATGCCTCTTTTGTTAGCCCCCGAGCATCTTGCCCAGGTGAAGTATTTCTGAGGTCTTTCCCTCTTCCGTCTGATAGGACTTTGTCTGGATCCTGCTGATTCAGGTACTTTACTGGTATTGGAGAAGCAATGAAAGCTTTCGCCTCCTGGGTCAGAATGGTGGTGTGGGGTTTTTCAAGCTCGAGCATGTGGTCTTTCCAACCGAATGAGGCTCCCCCATGACATGCTCTGGCCGCAAATAAAAGGAGCAGAGCTGAAACTGCCAGCAGGACTGCCGGGGTCAGATCTGGTAAAGGATCTGGCATGGACACCTCCTTGGTCCTTAGATGGACACATGAGGTGTCATTTGGCCCCATGTGTAGACAAACTTTGTAATGAGTGCCTGGTTGCAGACGGGTTAGGTTGAATCTCCTGGTGCCAGCTAGAATTCGAGTGCTGTGCCTGTGATGGTCTTCTAGACTGCCATTGGACACCCATGATAAATGGGCTATTGGGACATTACGGCTTGCTTGCCAGGTTAGTAAGGCATACCTTTCTTTGACATCCTGAACTTCGAAGGTATCCTCTGTCTTTTGAGTACTTGCATGAACCAGGTCACCTCCCTCCACCTGTAGAGTCAAGCTTCTAGTATCAGCTCCCACCAGGTTCTGCGCAACGCAAGTGTAGAATCCGGCCTCTTCAGCAGTGACTCCAAAAATCTCTAGTGTGCCTTCTGTGAGAACCTGATAACGCCCATAGCTGCTGGATGGAGTCAATCTCACGCCTTGGGGAATGACCCAGTAGATACTTGGCTCCGGCTCTGCCAGTGCTCGACAGTGCAAGGCTACGTTGTCTCCATGTTTGACTTCAGTGTAAGAGGGGAATGTGCTTGGGGCAATCAAGGGCAGGCAGCTGTCTGCCATCTCTCTGAATGAGACTTCTTTGACTCGTCGGGCTTTCAGCTCAGGAGGCTCAGAGCAGAATGTGGATTGAGGCTCAATGAAACGGACTGGCTTGTCATTGTCGGCTCCCACCCAGCGGATCAGGCAGTCACAGCGAATGGGATTGGTGTGCAAGCTGATTTCTTGAAGGCTGGGCAGCGACCTTACTGTCTGGCTATGCAGGGCACTCAGGGCATTACTGTTCAGCATTAGACTTTCCATACTCAACAACTTTTGGAAGGCCTGAGGGTGGATATAGGAGAGCCGAGGATTGTTTGTGATCTCCAGTTTGGTCAGTTCAGGCAAGTTTTCCATCGCTGAGTGCTCGATAGAGATCAGCTCTTCCATGTTGTTTAAGCCAAGCTCTTTCAGGTGAAGCATATTTCGAAAGTCTCCCCTCTGCACTAGCTGAATGGGATTCTTGTTCAAGTCCAGGAACTTTAGACCCGGCAACTTTTGCAATGCCTCTTTTGGAACTTTTATTAGGTGGTTATCGTAAAAGCTAATGCTCTCCAGGTTTTGAAGCCCCTCTAGCGCTCGCTCTGAGATCTCACGTAAACCCATGCCTGCCAGAACGAGACTGCGCAAAGAGCTCAGTGGTTTAAAATTGAGGTCCTGAATAGTGTCCACAGGATTTCCACCGATCATGAGGACCTCCAGTTGTGGCAAAGCATGGAACCAACGCCGGTCGATCACAACCAATCGATTAGAGTTGAGATGAAGCCTTAGAAGTTTATCCAGACCTTTGAAGGCCCCAGGGGAGATGCTTCGAAGCCTGTTGTGATTGAGGTACAACTCCTGCAAGTTAGGGAGACCAAAGAAAGCTGCTTCTGGGAGGTGTCTCAGCTGGTTTTCCTCCATGTGCAGGCTAAGAAGAGCTGGCAGGTCAGTTATCCTCAGGTTACGGGTACTGGTAAAGCTGTTATGGGAGAGATCCAACTCTGTCAGATTGACAAGGCCCAGGAGTTCACTCTGGTCCACAGAACTGATGAGGTTACTTTGCAGCCGGAGGGTTTGTGTCTCTTGAGGGAGGGAAGTGGGCAGCTGGATAAGTAGCAGGTCATTGCAGTCTACTGTAGGAGCCTCTCTATACACAGACTGAGGAGAGTACCAGGGCTTAATTTGGCAGACACACTGGTGAGGGCAGGGCACTCTCCAGGGCATGGACTGAATGACCAGGGAGCTTCCAACTCCAAGCAGCAGATGCGTGTGCAGAAGAAATATTGCAATCTGTCTCATTTTCATCATTAAATTGATATAACTTAATGCAGATTCACTGTGATCTAGACTATTCAGTCTCTCACTTATCGCTCAAGTTCATGTGACAGGAGAATCAAGGGTTTAGTTGAATTTTGCTAAATAAATTGTCTCAGAGATGAAGCATGATCTGTTTCTTCATATGCTGTCTTGTGAAGTAGTCACACGAGTATCTCAAAATCCCTTTTCTGTCTCCTTCGGATGGATGTAATTCTCTCCAGTCTCACTCCATTGATCTTACATCCTAGCACAGTAGAGTAGGTTTTAGAATTGGTTTAGGGACACACCTGGAAAAGAAAAAAAAATACAACACTTAGTCACAGGAGCCAAATATTATATCATTATTATTATTTATTTTTTTATTTTTTTATTTTTTATAGATCAACAAATGATGTATGACTGTTCCTGATTGATTTATTCTGTTTCACTTTTCACTGTTTCCAACAACTGTTCACAATTGTCCTTTTTCAATATCCAAAACACTTTGCATGCTTCTCAGTTTGTATATTTCTCTTGTAAAGAGCTCCGCTAAATTCATTCTGGGACATTCCAGTTGAATTTCACTTCACGTCTCATAGATGGAGGAAAATGACTACTGTGAAAATACGAGAGAAATGCAGGCTGAAATTTGGTGAGTCTAATTCATGGCTTAGGATTTAGCTCTCCAAATAATCAGGGCCCTGGTATTACTCATATGCTGGAGGCTTGTAAGGAATGGGGAAAATATGACATGTTTTTGGCTAAATTCACAAGACGAGGACTCAAATGGGACATAAAAATGCATTAAGGGAGGAAACTCTGACTGTGGTCTAACCTACTTTGTTTAAACTTTGTGACACGGTGTGTAGAGGAAATCTTTCAGCTGTCTACTTTGGATTTAGTGCTTCTATACTTTGGGAGAAGAGCTGAAACCTTTTTCATAGTTAACTTTCAGAACACCAGCTTGGGAGTTAAGCAAGTATTATTTTTGCACTATAAATTGCAATGTTGCATGGTCTGGTTTAGTTCTTGTTCTTACTATGTTCTCACCTGCATGCCATATTGTACTGACACAAACAAGGTTTTTGAGATTACACTGAATATTAGATCATTTTCCAGAGATCATTTTTGTTCCTTTACAGCACCTCATACAAAGCAGTCATGTAATGCTCATGTTTCAATTAGACACCACATCTACACGGTAGAATGGCGTATTTGCTCTGATTGTAGCATCCACCCTTTTCCTCCCTTCCTCAAAGCTCTGCCACAGTAATCCATCCTTCTCCTGAATGCCCAATTAGTTCTAATGTTCTCTCTGTCTCTCTTTTGTCCCCTAGGGATCTACCTGCCGGTTCAGAGACTATTTGTGCTTCCCCTTCGCTCTCTCTCATATATGCACACTGGCGTGGAGGGATAGAAGAACGATCCATAGCTATCAACAGGCCCATGTGAGCACAGCCCTGGGCTCTCCCCCGCCAGCCATCAGCATGTGCTCTTCACCTTCAAGCTCATTTACAAAGTGTCAGCTTCTCAGGCAGAAGCTTGGCCCTCATGATGCACCCTGTTACCTTGGCCCAGCTGGTCCTGGGACGTGTTACATACTGTCGATTCTGTCTGCGTCGTAATGGGTTGTGAGGGTGTCTTGAGTGCCCTTAATGTGAGGTGAATGGAGACGTTTGCATGTGGGCTGCTCGCTTGTGCATACTGAATAATACATTTGCCGAGTTCACCTACTCATCTTCCTTCTCCCTGCTTTTCACTCTGACTATGGTTAGAAAGCAGCACGCAACTCTTGACAAAATAGTGCATAAGGCCAATGATGAGCACCTTCATTTAGTTCTAGAAGGAAACAGCTGTTGTGGTGCCATGCAACAGGTGGTCCCATCTTGCAGGTGACATTTCATGTCTATAAATAAATGTGTTTCCACCTCTTAGCTGCCATTAAGGCTGGGTATCGATACAGTTTTCTTATTCAGTTCAATTCGGTGACACAAGCTCTTTGAATCTGTTTCATCTGGGCATAATTTTAGTTATAGTGTACATTTTGCTTATATATAAACATTAGGGCTGGGTAAAAAAAAATAACGATTTCTCTTTTTATAATCGATTCTCATTTTTACGAAACGATATCAATTCTTAAATCCCAAGAGTCGATTAGTCTGGCCAATTTTCAGTTAATGAACAGAACCTGAACAGAACGTTGTAGCGTTTGTAACAAAGTCTCAGATTTCAAATTCTGTCCATTTTATTACAGCATTCAAACAATAAATGCTGTTTTGGCGCTGTTTAATGTGGAGGGATGGATCGCTGTAGCGTCTCAGTTTGAGAGAAGTTCACAAACCGCATGAACTGATCATCTCTTCCGCTTTAATACAGTTTGAGCAAGAAAATCCTAAGATCCTAAGGTATGTTATGAGAGTACAACTTACCGAAATCTGTATCCTGCATCATGTAATCGTTCAGCGTTTCAACCGCGCAAAGACGTCAATAGATAACAGCTTGTAAACAATGTCAGGTGATGTCAAAAACATATTCGGTGACCATTAAGTCGTTAGTCAGGTAGAAAAATAAACTCCAGAGAGGAGCATTTTGCGAAAAATATGCACTTTATAACATTCATTACAATTTTTTTTTTTTTGCTGTTCTTCAGTGTTTAAATTATGTTTGAATAAATATGTTAAGTTGTTTACATATATATATATATATATATATATATTGCACCCCTAAGAAAATCCTTTTCAGGGTTAGGAAATCATCAAAATCTTTTGAAAAAAATTGGGGCTCTTTTTTTTTTTTGCTGGAGCATTTACCTTCTCTTATTGCAAAATAATTGTGAGAATGTACATTACTTTTAGATTGTTGGATTTGGTCTTATTTTTTATTAATAATTAAGATTAATGTTTTCCAGTCAGATTCCGTAATGTTTGTTGCAGCCAGCACAAATGAGAATGCATTTGACACAAGCTTCTAAGTCACTCTGAAAGCCTCCAGTTCGTCATAATCGTCTTTTGTTGAGCTTAACAATGGATTGTGCAAGCTACTATTATCTCTCTTTGCCAACAAAGAGTATAATTGCAAGACATGCTGAAAGACATGTTTTGACACCAGCCTCTGATTTGACCCATGCAACACAGAATCCTGTCACTACCCTGACAAACGCATTCATACAAAAGCTTTTTTTCCTGTCAGGTTCTTTTCAAACCAAAATAAAACAGTGCTTTGTTTCAGTTTAATCACAATTTATGTTTTGCAGATTGCAAGGATTAACTGAATTCGCTGTTGTCAGTTTCCTTACGGGTCCCGATGTTCATTCACGGCGTGATTGCTGATGGGGGAGCGTACGAGCCACCTCTGGCTGCATGCTGATGCCTGGATCTCTGTGCCAAAGCTCCTCCTGTCCTCTCCTTCAACGACTCATTTTAGAGCTTAACAGTGAGTGGAAAAGAAAAAAGATCTGTTTGCACTCTAGCAGTGATGCAGATTTGCCAGGCTCAATGAATAATTCTTTGTGGTTACACACACCTGGAAATGATTGCCCGGTCCTCAAAGGTGGGTTTGCACATTGCATTAACGTCTGTTTTGGGTCCAACAGTATTTATGTTTGTTTTTTTCTGTGCCAAAGTAATAACTTCACACCTGCATTATTTATTTAATTCCTTTGCATGCTTTTATCTCATTATAATCCAGTGCATAAACCATACCATCACGAAAAATGTTTGCCTCTTGTATTATCATGGTTTTCTTCTTTGAAGAAGTAGTGTATGCTGATTAATGTTTCATCAATAGACTGAATTGACTGGCAGGATTCATAATTTATGAAGCATGCTTCAGGTTATGAAATAAAAGGGAATATCTGAATCAATGTAGAATCCATAAATTGTTATGGGTTTGTAATGAAAGCACGTGAATGGACCTCTTATCTTTCAAGTAAATACAGAACACTCTGTGAAGAATGGATAGGATGTTATACACTACCAGTCAAAAGGTTTTGAACAGTAAGATTTTTAATGTTTTTAAGTCTCTTCTGCTCCTCAAGCCTGCATTTATTTGATCCAAAGTACAGAAACAAAACAGGAAATTTTGAAATATTTTTACTATTTAAAATAACAAGAATAAATTACATTTAAAAAATATTAAAATAGAAAACAGTTATTTTAAATAATAAAAATATTGCTTGTTTGCTTGGTAAGCAGAAGAGACGTCTTTAAAAAAAACATTTAAAATTTTACTGTTCAAAAACTTGTGACTGGTAGTGTATGTGCTGAATGGACCTGAAAGTCTGAAATAATTTGAAAAGACTCAAAAAGAATACTTGACTACAAACTTCTGACCCACAGATGTATTTGCACATGCTTAAACATGTAAGCCATTCTATTTCACTCTGGATCCCTCACATCCAAGTCATCATCTCTTTGAACTTTTGCCATCTGTCCGGCGCTACAGAGCCCCAAACACCAGGACAACCAGGCACAAGAACAGTTTTTTCCCCCAGGCAGTTCTCCTTATGAACAGTTAAATGTTCCCCCCATTGTGCAATATAATGTGCAATAACTTTTTATTTATTAGTTACCACCCCCATCCTAGCACACCCCTGCATCTCTAGCTCTTTCTATTCTATTCTATTCTGTTCTATTCTATTCTATTCTATTCTATTCTATTCTACTCTATTCTGTCATCTATAGCACAACTGTACATACCACTTATTTATTTATTTCTCAATTTATTTTTCTATTTTTTGTCTATTTATATTTACATATGTGTAGTTTATTCTCATCTTATTTTTCTAAGTTTTGTCTATTTATATTTACATATGTGTATTTTTTTTCTCATCTTATGTTTATTGTCTGTATGTTGTTGTCTCTGTGTACTGGAAGCTAATGACACTAAAACAAATTCCTAGTATGTGCAAGCATACTTGGCAATAAAAGATCTTCTGATTCTGATTCTGATTATTCTAATTATACATGCAATTACATTAGATACCAAATATGAATCCAAGTGGCATCTGCAAACAAATAATGGTTTTCTCAAAACGTAATCATTCTTAGCCATTTTTTAAATAACTGTTGCTTAAAAAGTATGTATATTTCTCAAAAATAAATGCCACTTGCTTTTGCTATTGTATTGTGCAGTGCAATGATGTAGCCACTGTTGTCTTATCTAAACATCTTTGCAATAGTAGTTTGCCGTCTTGTGTGTTTTTCTGTAAGAGTGTGTGTGTAATGTTGGAATTCAATGAAAGGACTTAACTGTCTGTCTCCCTTTGCTTTCACCTGCACTGACCTTGCCAGCCTATTTTCTGCCAACTCTAATATCAAGCTCCGACAGCACAACCTGACTCTACTGCCACATATACTGTGTCTCTCTGCTTTTCAAAACTTTAGCTTGACCCCTCTTGCTTCTAGTGGCCCTCATTTTACCTGGAGTCAATCAGCGTCTTTTTTATACTGGTTATGACATTACAAAATTACATCATGGTCTTAAAGGGATAGTTCACCCAAAAATTTAAATTCTGATATTAATTACTCACCCTCATGCCGTTCCAAACCTGTTAGAACTTCATTCATCTTCGGAACACAAATTAAGATATTTTTGATGAAATCTGAGAGCTTTCTGAGCCTGCATAGACAGTAATGCAACTGACACATTCAAGCCCCAGAAAGGTAGTAAGGACATCGTTAAAATAGTCCATGTGACATCAGTGGTTCAACCGTAATGTTATGAAGCTACAAGAACACTTTTTGTGTGCAAAGTAAACAAAAATAACAACTTTATTCAACAATTTCTTCTCTTTTGTGTCAGTCCGCGCATGTTCACAAAATAAAACCTTTAGATTTCATCAAAAATATCTTACATTGTGTTCCAAAGATGAACGAAGGTCTTGCAAGTTTGGAATGAAATGAGAGTAATTAATGATAGAATTTTCATTTTTGGACAAACTATCCCTTTAACTCATTAATATTACATTATATATAGAATAGGTGACGCATTTGTAATGTAACATAAGTGATTTTTAGATCTGAAAATCAGAAGATAGGTGCATTTTAGATCTTGCACTGGATAAATGATGTCGATCTATTAGTAATATTTTTATTTCAACCGTGAGGATCCGGGTTCATTTGCTCTAACAGAACCTTTCATTTAAAAAAATCTGATCATGCAGCTGTACACATTTGTATACTACTTTTTTTTTTTTTTTGCAGAGGGAGCCAGAAAAGATAGATTGGAGTCTGACAGCTGTGTGCCCGATGGAACATATTGCCGCTGTTACTTTTCTCGACTAACAACCATAACGACCACACAGCATTAAAATAATAAATTCCAGCACCATATTTCCGCTCATTTCAAGACACACTGACAAAATGAAACTTGCTCCACAATCATAGATGCTTGCTCTGTATTAGATGACAAAATCATAAATTCATAAAGTGGTGAGGATAAAATCCGCCATGGCAAATACATATCATCTTTTAACGTCTTGTTCAAAACTGACCAGATTTACAATATTATCCAAAACTGCTGTTTTTCAAGCATCTGTTTGTTTGTTTGGTTGCAAGTAATCCTTATTTGTCTCAGTCTTTGCAAGTGTTGTTTGTTTTCTAGGTACGTGTGTGCACACACACATAACTTATGCATACGCAAGCTTGGTTTATGCCAAAAAGTGAGATCCACACCTGGTTTCACTAACCCTTGAGACAAAGAAGAAAGCTTTTGAATAATAACAAGGGGAACAACACCTGAAGCTGCAACTGCACAAGTTAATTGAATATTCCTCTTTCTTGTCAGAAGAGGCTGATACAAAACATGAAGATGGGCCCTTGAGCGTGCCAGCATTGGATTTACCCAAGGCAGTCCAGCATCGGCTGCTGCCTCGTAAACATCGGCTTGGTGTCGTGGTGACTCAAAGCCGGGCTAATCCACCATTGCCACAGATGGAATCTGATTGGGGATTTTCATCTTGTTATCTTTGCCTTCATCGGCGTGAGTCTGCCTTACCATGGCTTTGGGCAATTCCTCCAGAGGGATGGAAGGGTGAGCACTCTTGTATTATCATGACTTCAAAGGAACTTCACAGCCTGAAAGGGTCCTCACTGCTTCTTTTACAAAAAAACAAAAAACAACCTCTCTGATTAGACCCATGACTTGATGAGGCCCCCAAGCCCACCTGCTTTTGAAGAGAAATGAGTGGGCTATTTTTTAATGTTTTTTTTTTATGTACTACGTGGATGCATTTGTTTAGTTGCAGCTGTTTTTGAACACAAGAGCTTGTCCTACATGACCCACACCTAGTAGTGTTTCATAAGCCTCTTTGTGTAATTATAATGCCCCTGATGGAACATGATGGAGTCATTTAGAGAGTGAATAAAAAATCGTCCTTAAAAGCTTTCAAGAATTGCACACATTTCACAGATTATACTGATTCGCTTATCTATCAATCTTCAAATCAAGGTGATGTAAATGCTATATATATATATATATATATATGCGACAGGTTAAATAGATATTGTGGATATCTGACAATCACACATTTCATCATTTAAAACTAACAGACAGAGCTGCATATTACCTGTATTTTATATAATATGAATAACCATATGTCCATTACTCTTTATGAAACAATTATATGCTAGATAGATGCAAACTAGTATTATTCCATCCTTACCGCAGCATCCCCCCTGCCTGCGTCTCAGGAGAGTGTCGTATATTCTCATTCACCTTCCTGAGGAATATTGACCTTTGTAATAATTAGATGAGTGCTGCCGCAGCAACTTGATAGCAGCTTTTTTTTTTCAGAGTGGGACAAGAAGCTGTTCACCCTTTACAGAGTAAAAGAATGTGTTATCTAGACCAGCTGTTTGTGTTTTGTGTGTTTAAATGCATCTTATGTGTTTCACTAATAAAAAGTTGATATTTTTCTCCATCCCTCTCTCTTTCTTTCTGATGTTACCCTCTGCAGAGCCACCGTCATTTATTTCTTGGAAGGAGCTATTGCAGTGCTCGCTGCAGAGTTGCCATGGAGATCTGCCTCCGTGTTTCACAAGGTCAGTGTGAAAGTTGAAGGAGCTCTGCATAACAGGTTTGCTCCTTCACACAGCCAACTAAAAAATATTGCAAAACATTTGAACACATACTGATGTGGTTATTTTTATATAAATTAAGTTTGTAGAATAACTTCTGAGCATATTTATGTTTCTTTACAATTCTCTAACTTGCAGATAAATATGTTATATTCGTTGTGAGACAGTTAGCACATTTTGTGAGTTTACAGCATTTAAAAACTTCAATTTTTTTTTTTTTTTCATAACCTGACACATTCTAAGTAAACAGGTTATGCACCATGGAACATTTTTCTAGACAAATATTTGCTAGTAAAAGTATTACTATTCGTGCTTCATAAACATTATTATTATTATTATCAGTGTTGAAAACACTTGTTCTGTTTAAAGGTATAGTTCAAACCTGTAAGACCTTTATTCATCTTCGGAACACAAATGAAGATATTTTTAATAAAGATCAAAAAGTTTTTTGACCCTGCATAGACGGCAACAAAAGTAAGGACATCGTTAAAATAGTCCATGTGACATCTGTGGTTCAACCTTAATTTTATGAAGCTACAAGAACACTTTTTCTATTTTTTAATGATGTCCTTGGGTCTTGAATGTGTCAGTTGAGTCAGAAAGCTTTTGAATTTCATCAAAATATCTTAATATGTTTTCCAAAGATGAAGGTCTTACGGGTTTGAAGCAACATGAGGGTGAGTAATTATGACAGAATTTTATGTTTGTGTAAACTACCTCTTTAATATTTTTGTGAAAACCTTGATATATTTTTTAGGATTCTTTTATGAATAGTTAGTATTTGTTTGAAAATAAAATATGTTGTAACATTATGTCTTTACTGTCACCTTAAAGGGGCCATTGGATGCCCACTGATATTAGGGTTTTAATGAGAAGTCTATAACAAGTGTAAAAAACACCCTTTTTAACCTTGACAAAATCAGCCTTTTTCAGAGTGAGCCTTTCTGTTGCATTTGCCTTTAAATGCTAATGAGCTCTGCACACCCCGCCCCTCTCAACTGTGGGGTGACGAGCCGTTCTGTTTACTTTAGCCGCCTTTAGCTGCTAAACTTGCTAACTAGCACATTATTAAAAAATGTGATTTGCAAAGATGCATAAAAACACTTATACTCACTTCTGCAAAGGTGAAGTTGGATCACGAATGATTCGTGCAAACGCATTTATGTGTAGTTCGCCAGATTACATTTCCTTCTAAAATGAAAGTAGCGTTAATCCTCTACGTCTTCAGTGGCTTGGTCAGGAGTAAATGATGACTGCTATGTTCATTATTGTGTCCAACAACAAAACACCTCAGTTGCTCAGTCTGAGACATTCTTGTTTTTCCCTTGTCCGGAGTCAACACAATGGCGGTCAGACTGTTACAGCTCAGTCAGGGTGGGTCTAAGGTAAGAAGGTCATGTGACATCACACCGACAAGAATCTGAGAATGGCTTGATTGGCTTGAAAAGATAAAAGATAAAAATACCACTAGGTGGATTTTTATCATTATAGGGTGGGTGTGTACACAAACTGCCAACACACATTTAAGTTCAAACAACATGTAAAAGTGAGTTTTGCATCTGATGACCCCTTTAATCAAATGAATAAAGTCTAATGACAATGCTTCCTTTTGTCAGTTTATGTTTGATTTTAAAAAGGTGGTTTACCCAAAATCGAAAATTAGCCCATTATTTACTCACCCTCCAGGCATCCTAGGTGTATATGACTTCCTTCTTTCAGACGAATGCAGTCGGAGTTATTATTATTAGTTAAAAAACATATCCTTGCACTTCCAAGCTTTAGAATGGCATGGGCGGGTGTTTCTCTTCATCAGTCCTGAAGAAGTCCAATAAAGTGCATCCATAATAAAAAGTGCGTCACGCAGCTACGGTGGGTGAATAAAGGCCTGTAGCGAATCGATGCGTTTTTGTAAGAAAAATATCCATATTTAAAATGTAAAAATCACTTTAATCTAGCTTGTGCCAACTGCTCGTACACGGAAGCAGATCCAGGCGGATGACGTAGGACATCGGTGTTGTGCATGCGCCGCTTAGACATGATGAATGTGAACCTGCCGTGGAGATAGGTAAACACAACACCGGTCACAAATTCTAAGTGGTCTGTAGAGAATTTCAATATAAACCAAGAGGAGACTGTTTTTCCTTTGCTAAAGTAAGAAAACTTTGCTTCTTTTGCTCCTGTAAACAAATGTTGGTTTTCACGAGACTCATAGGCGCATATGCAGCACCAACGTCCTATGTCATCCGCCCTGAGCTGCTTCCATGTACAACTGTTAGCGCAAGCTAGATTAAGGTGGTTATTACATTTTGAATACGGGTATTTTCTTACAAAAATACATCGATTTGCAGGAGGCCTTTATTCACCCCCCTGAGCCATGTGAGGCACATTTTATTACGGATGGGTGCACTTTATTGGACTTTGTTTTTGAAACACCCACCCACCCAACATGATAAAGCTTGGAAATGCCTGGATCAGTTTTAATATAACTCCGATTGCATTTGTCTGAAAGAAGGAAGTCATAAACACCTAGGATGCCCGAAGGGTGAGTAAATAATGGGCTAATTTTTTGGGTAAACTAACCCTTTAAGTTAAACAGTAAACCACTTAAGCAGTAACCACACAATCCACGTCATTGTCTACCTTCCTGAAACATTTAGATGTTTTGTGAAGGCCAGATTTTATGCTGTACTCCATACCTAACAATGTGTGATGACAGAGGACTGACAAGCTGAACTGACATTTTTCATCAGAGAATCCACTAGTATCCAAGCATAAAAGAGGCTGAAATCTTGGATGGAGATGCAGAATGACAGTAGGGCTTATCAAACACTTTCTCTCTCTTTTTTCCCTGCAACTGTTTTAGAACAAAGATACATTTTATCCTATCTAAAGCACTGTCACTTATATGTAAAGTAAAAATGTAAAACTGAACTTTTTTTTTTTTTTTGGTTGATGACACACGAGCTATAACTTCTAGTTCAAAGATACAATGCAAAGTATTTGTTTCCGCTACAAAGGAACTTTGGCCTGAGGTTTTTCATTAATGGGAAAGTCTTTCACACTTGGAGTAAACATCAGCTCTCTTCTATTTCATCTTTTATATTTCAGGAAAGCCCTGCAGTGATTCCTGAATATGAAAACCATGTGCATGTTCTTGATCAGCATTTCTTTACTTCCTGGTAATTTATTATTTATTTATTTTTTTCGATGTTGATTACAGCAGTGGCCGCCTGATGCACTGTGTTGTTCTGAAAATGTGTTAATGACTCTGATCTCATTTTTCTTTTTATTCAGTCTGTCTCTGGTGTTATTGAGAGACAGATGGATATGCCAAAAGAAAGTGAAACGGATATATATAAAGAATAAATCAGGGGTTAAATTAAGCTGGAGCGAACCAGAATGGTGTTCAGTCTCCATTTAGTGGGTGTACTCGCTCAGAAAATCCCTTCTTTATGTTATCTTAAACATTATGCCTCTAGTCGGTGATGGTCAGCTTTCCATCCCAGTAAAATTGCAAAAAAAAAAACATCCTCATTTCTGATAGATATCCACTGATTTGCATTTTTCAAGATTCTCTGATGAATAGTAATGCATTTTTGAATTTTATTTCAAGATAACAAAATATATCATATAGTTATTTTTGCTTTATAGTCAATATAGTCTTATGATATCAAAATTTTTGATAGCATAGAAATTTCATAGTTCTTGTCAACAGTGTCAATATCACAAGAAAATCTAATACTAGCCTAAATTAAAAAAAAACAAAACAAAACAAAACTCAAGCTCACTGAAGACAAGTAAACAGTCAGCGATTAAAAAAGAATAAGAAACTACAAGGAGTGGGACAAAAAACTACAGTAGAACAAACTAATACGAAAAGCTACATACATTATATAAATATAGTGTATAAAAACACTGCATATTCTTCACTAAATTAAATACATATTTCTTCTTATTAAAGTGACAAAACAGATTTAGTCAAGAGCAGTGAGATTTTCTCTCTTTTGTTGTTTGATTAACATGAATGACAGACAGCAGGAATATTACACTGCTGTTACTTTAAGAGCTGCCCGGATCCAATATACTGTTACATGTGTTTTTTTCTCCCTCAGTTGTTTACCTTCACTTAAGACCTAAAATTACTGGTTATGAGAATACTTGCAAAGACTTGAGGGCATATTGACTCAAGTGTGCGTATTAAAAATAACTCAATACTCCCACGTTCTATGAGCACCGTCTTAACGTATGCATTAGGGCTGGGCGATATGGCCAGAAAATTATCACAGCAATTTTTTTTTCATATCAGTCGATATTGATAATTATCACGATAAATGTCAATTTTTTATTTCTTTCAAGTTTAAAGGCAGATTTTTGCTACAATGTGAAAGTTGTAAAAAACAGACAGTTAAATGTAGCTTTAAAATATTTTTTTATGATCAGAACTTGACAAACTTCATGTTCTTTGAATTCCTCACCTTTTTTTCCAGTCATGTTTCCTTGACAAAATAAATATCTCAATAGAAAAAAATCATTTCTTAGTTTTGCATGTTTTAATGAGTAATATTGTTTCAAATCAAGAAACAGGTTTGTGTTACCTGATAATATTAATTATATAACTTTTTTTTTTGTCTCTTAGAAATACACATTTAGGATGCACATGGGATGCAGATGTAGATTTATGTTTATTGTCAAAATCAGTAATCTGTAAAAATCTGTAAATATTGCAGCACCCTCATTTTTATATGATGACGTTTAACTATTCTTTAATTGAATTATTCTTCTATTTAATTATTTATTTATTCTTAACTTTTTTTTAATTAACCATTGCTCTTCCATAGTATCATCCATAGATGATGATGATTACCGTTAAAATCACAGATATAGCACCTCAATACCATGGTAAAAATGTAATATTGTTCCTAGGTGTTTGTATGAAAAACAGTAGTCTAAATACATTTAGTATAAATGCATAAACGCTGTAGCTTAATCACAAAAATACTGTAATTATTAGGGATGGCACAATACTTATAATACAAATAATACTTCTGTACAACATCCACGGTTCAATATGTGCTTGTGAATTGCATTTTTTTGGTTTTGCATTTAAATAATTGCCTTGTTTTATTTCTCTCAAAATTTGCTTTGTGTGTGTGCCCGTGATTTCACGTGCTGAGCATCTTCCCTTCTAATGAAATACAATAAGCCTTTCTAAACTTGTTGTCCAATAAAAGAAAACATTATGACTTATTTTTACTTCACAGCATCATTCAAGTGTTTGAAATAAATTCCTTTTGTGATCTGATGTGGCATAGAATGAGGCAGACAATATATTCTATACTGTATGTCGATTAGCAATGGCTTACAAATATACTTAATCATTATGAAAATACCCGAAGTGTGGCTTGAAGAACACAAATAAACCATTATTGCAGACGAGTGTTTATTGTCTTTACATTTCATAATTCAAAACGTTTAACGTTATATCTTGTTTTTATTAAGTTACAGCAATAGAGATGCCTTTACCATATTAGAGATTTCATCAGTGTTATCTCTTTGACGCATATGTGGATTTTCTGCACAAGGGCGTCCAGTATAAATGAAACCCATCCTATTTTGTGTAAAAATCAGAAAAATAATACCTCTCAAAAGAAATATTAAGCAGATATATAATAATCCACACATTCCAGTGTACAAAAAAACACACTGATGTGGCAACCGAACCGAACCAAAAACCATGCTTAAAATCCGAGGTACGTATTGAACCATGGACTAACTATCTTGTTGTATCCCTAGTAATTATATTCCATTACTCCTCCTTCAATACATTTAATACATGTCTACATTAATACTATGTGACCCTGGACCACAAAACCAGTCATAAGTGTAAATTTCTCAAAATTGAGATTCATACATCATCCAAAACCTGAATAAATAAGCTTTCCATTGATGTATGGTTTGTTAGAAAAGGACAATATTTGGCTGAGATACAACTATTTGACAATCTGGAATCTGATAGTGCAAAAAAATCAAAATACTGAGAAAATTGCCTTTAAAGTTGTCCAAATTAAGTTCATAGCAATGCGTATTACTAATCAAAAATTAAGTTTTGATATATTTACGGTGGGAAATTTACTAAATATCTTCATGGAACATGATCTTTACTTAATATCCTAATGATTTTTGGCATAAAAGAAAAATTTATAAATTTGACTCATCCGATGTATTTTTGGCTATTGCTACAAATATACCCATGCAACATAATACTGGTTTTGTGGTCCAGGGTCACATATAATAAAATTCGACACAAATATACCTACATTTCTGACACAATACCACTGTGCAGTTAGTGCTACTACAGTAAATCTATGGTAAATGATGGCGATTTGTAGATTAAAAAGCCTTCTGACTGTATCGTTGCACACAGTGTTTGTCCTGTTTGTCAGAGCTGTTTCATCTGGCTATAAACCGAGTCATTTGTGTTCTTCACTGAATTCAAGCACTTCACACTGGCGCTGTTTAGTGACTGAGACTCATCAGCGAGTAAACGCACCTGCCCTAGTAAATTTCGTGCCGTGCCGCCGTTTGAACTTTGATCTGAACGGATAAACGGCCTGAGTGGAGCGCTAACTAGCACTCTTTTGTTTCGCCTTTGGTGTATAAACATTATATCGAACTCTTGTTATCCTTTATCAAGGAAATTCATATTGTGCGATAATTGTCATTGTCGATTTATCGCCCAGTCCTAGTGTGCATATAGTGAAATTAGTTATTTTTCACTGCTTTTTCACTGCGTTTCAATGGCTTAAAATCTCTTGTTTATAAACGGCAATACTTAAAAACGCATGCAAACGTCACGTAATCTGGTCTAAAGCCCAAATCATATACAACAACACTTATTGATTTCACTTGTATGTGTGATTTCACTTATCATTTGTTGGTGTTATGGTTAAAATTTAAAAGCTCCATAATTTCTCTCTCTTTGTTTTCCTCAGGATGAAGGCAAAACTGTGAGAAAACGATAAATCCATCTCCAGTGGAAAGAAGGGGACAAATTAAACGAACAAACACTACGTGGCTGATGCGATCGAACGCGCAGCACAATTAAACAGCCATTACCCAAACCTCACCTAATGTGACACTTTCATCGCTTTAAGGACAAGAGGAAGGAATCAGCCTGGGCTGTTCGCAGATCATTCAGAAACGAGAGCATATCCTCATGCTACCTCAAGCGTCCTCTGAAACTAGCTATGCTGGTTGAGTCTTTCATGCTGGTCTCCTGCTGGTGGGAGGATGACTCATGCTCAGAGTGACCTTCTGTCATACCGCCCTCAATAATATTGACAGAGGCTTGCCTGTGGTCCTTACATTCATCTTCATTAGCACTTGGCTTTAAGCATCAATGTCATTGTCCGCTCCTGGGAGGCCTTCGCTGCTATCTCTGCTTCTGTCTGCCCTGGTCGCCACATCTTTCATCCTCTTCCTGCCATTGCTTAGCTTAGAGGGAACTCAATCAGACTATCATCCGAGACATGTTTGCCTGCAATCTGCCCTTTTTACTTGTGAAAACTAGGGCAAAGAGGAGGAAAACATTGATCTTGGAAGATGATTGCTTAAAGGGATAGCTCACCTCAAAATTAGAATTTGTCATCATTTACTGTTTGACAAGCAAAGAACCAATGATGGATATTCTTCAGGGCCAGGATATTATTCAAATTTGACTTCCAAAGAAGAAATAAAGTCAGGTTTGGAACAACAATTAGGGTGAGTAAATGATGACAGAATGTTCAAATAACTTGCTGTAACTGTGTAAATTTAAAAATGTTTGTTGCCTTTACTTTATCAGTATTTGTGTCCTAGTCTGTGTGCTGTACATGCGTATGTGATCGTGTGCTGCACAGAAAGAGCAATCCATCTCCTGTAGTCAGCGTGGGACGTAATGTCGGTGACCACAGCCAGCAGGGCTCTGCCGCACATCCATGTATCCCTATCTGCTTCAGAGAGGTCAGAACGGAGAGAAGGGGTACGGATTATCTTTACTTCATGCTGGTAGACTCTCTTCCTCTTTACCTACAATCCCTTCCCTACTGCTGCTGTCACACCTAGAAAGACGAAACAGAAGCGCTCTCCTTTGGTGCTTTAAATGAGCTGTGTGTACATCCAAGAAATGTGCACACTGCCGCCTGCCGTACTAACATGAGCCCACTGTGAGTTTAAACACCTCTTTTCGATGGCTGTTGGTCGTCGTAGAAGTAGCACCCTAAACTAGATCTGTCTTCCCAGCAAGCACAACTCTACATATTTTTATGCTATGTCCTTAAAAAAAAACTTTTTAATTTTATTAAAAAAAAAAAAAAAAAACATGACAGTGTGGAAATGTTTTTATGAGGTGGCCCTTTTGCAATATAGGGCCCTATGATTTGCGCAATGCAGAAACGCAAACAGAATCACGGAATCCAATCACAAAAATGGAATTTACTTTATGAAATTTGCCAAATTTTGGAGTAAATCAAAAGTAGGTCAGTACACTTAAAACACTATATGCACTAGTCTCTGTGAATATTAAGCCTCAGAAATACTTTTTAAATATGAATCCTGCATGTTCTGCATGTCTCTGTGTGAATGAATAATGCAGACGCGCAGTTTTGTTTACGACACATACCATATCTGCCGCCTCAATGTATGAGTACATGTACATATAAACATAATCTGTAGAACTGCTCTAAGAGTCACTTCATGAGCATTTTACCATTTCATTTGAGAAAAACTATTGTTAAAGGTCTTCAAAGCAACCCATCAAAATAAAAGTTTGGTTTAACTTGAAGAAACTGTGACAGAAATATATTACTTAAAGTAATTATATTACTACTACTACTACTACTACTACTAAAATTATTATTAAAACATTATTTTTAAGGAATATTTACCAAAATTTATGAACACAGTATTTTTGAAAAATAAATAAATAAATAAAATAATAAATATATATTTTTAAATAAAATCAGTTATTTAGATATGCTTTTGATTATTAATTTAATGATACAATTAAAATTGAATCCAGAAAAACACACACACACACACACACATTTCATAGTGCCTAAAAATGTAATTTTTGTCAAACTTTTAATAAATTGCTTTTATATTGTTTAAGTTTCACGATTTCAATTAATTAGACTTGCTTTTTCATTAATATTTTTTAAATTACTAATAAAACAGTGTTTTATTTTTTTTTTAAGGAAATCTAGAAAAATTAAAACGGAAAAACTGAATTTGGAAAAAAAAATAATACTAGATTCATAGGGACCTAAATATAATATAATATAATATAATAATATTAGTAAAAGAAATAGAAAAAAACTTTGAAAAAAGTATTTTATGCTCACCACAGCTGCATCTATTCAGTCAAAAATACAGTAAAACTGTGTTGTTAAATATTATAACAATTTACAAAAAACTGTATAATTTATTTTCTTACTGATCTCAAACATTTTAAAAGTAGCTTTTGAACAGTGTTTTGTTGTTATTTCTTTCTTTATTTAACTGTACCTTAAATCCTGAAACTTTTTAACACCCAAAAATGTGAAGACATTACTTTTATTATTTAGGCTATATAGGGTAGTGTTATTTTATTTTTCTAATGTTGTTGTTTTTATTTTATTTTATTTTATTTCTTTTGTGGCAGATGAAAGAGCCACTTTCTGACTCAGAAATCTAAAATAGTTCACTTAACTGAAATGTTTCTCAAATTTAATTTTTTTTTTTTTTTTGTAATCAAAGTAGGTTCACAGAATGTTTTGTTTTATTTTATTTAGTTTTTATTTTTGATTCTAGGTTTGTATATTGTATTCGAGAGCATTTAAAAAAAACTGTACTACAATGCAACCTCACTGCAACCAAAGTGCAACATTGTGAAGTACTGTGGGGAAAAACAGATAGAAATTACATTTTTGTGCTTGCTGGGTCATTCCACCACAAAGCTTCAGTTCCTACATTTCTCAAACAAACACATACACACAAAACACCTGACAGTTTTATATTTAAGTTCAGCAGTTTTTTTTTTTATTCCCTGCTACTGCATTACGATAGATGTTCAAGCCAGAGATCTGTGTGTGTGTGTGTGTATGTGTGCGTGTGTGTTTTTTTTTTCTCCCTTTCTAATATAGCACACTCCGCTTCTGCCTTCCCATCTGACGCTATTCAGTCTGTAAATCTAGGCTACAGAATGTCATTGCACCGGAGGCAAAACATGCATCAAATATGCAGAATAATATTAACCTGCTGGAGGTTTTTTTTTTGTTTTTTCAGAGTGAGGGTCAGCAATGAACGAGACTGATCGATTGTTTTTCTGCAAGTTGCCGGGTAAGTATTTATTTCTTCCTTACAAGCACAGCGGCCTTGTAGATTGCCTCATTTTAAGAGTGCTTCACCCTTCTTTGTTTCGCCTCCATGGTTTTTTTTGGCAGTCGTTTAGCTTGACTGATTCATTGCTGTGAGGTCTCAACTTCATCACCACCTACGAGCTTTACTTGTATATATGCAGTGCTCTGCATGCTTTCATCCACAACTTCACAAGCCCACTTTGCGCTCTTTGTTTCCGTATTTATTTTCATTTTCGTAATAAAATCAGATGGTGCTTCCAGAAGCCACAGCCATCGATTGAGGCTGACACTGATGGATGACCTGTTTTTTCCATTGTGCTGATGGATACACTAAAGCTCCTTACGGAGTTCAGTCTCAGCCCAGCAAAACCAATGGTCTCGGTGCAGGGGTTTAAGTTTGATTAACTAAAACCTCCTGCAGGCCAAGGAGAGCCAAACTCCTCCGCTGCTGTGCGATGAACCCCAGTCAGACATTTACTGACCTACACAATCTTTCAAAACCTCCAGGATGCTGGTGAGAGTTTATGTGCATCTGTCTTGTGTTTTTACAACAGAGACTTAAAACCACTCAAAATATTTGAAGTACTACAGTCCATATTTCAAACTCTATCATGGTTGCTTTGTTTGTGTGTATTTTCTGGCCAGCCTGTGCATACATGCCAGTGGCTGTGATATCTCTGGCAGTGTGTGTGGAAACACACAGTGGGTACAAGGCAAAACTGGCTTGGAGAAGACCACTTTGGATGAGGACATATGAGAAGCTTGGCTCATTCTGGATATCACAGTCCATGACTGAAACATGTTCTCAAGAGCCGTAGGAGTCCTCAACGCTTCATAATGGCTTCTGGGGTTATGTTTTTTTTAGGATGTCATTCTTTCACCTACTTAATAATCCATAAATCTGGTCATTTTAAAGCCTTTCTGCACCACAACTACTAAATTTAAGTGTGGTGCATTGATCTAATAATAAATGCACTGAATTTAATAAACTTTAATGACTATCATAATAGTCAATGTGTCACAAGGGGCGTCTAAGATATCTCACAATTACATCACTTTAATTGCGAGATGAATGCTTTAAATGAAGAAAGTTCATGCTGCTGAAATGTGTGCATGATTCATATTCATATTTTTATCCATCTGCTTAAGCAAAGTGAGTCAGCGTGGTTGTTTTCTTGCAGTTTATGTACTGTATTATAGAATATACTTGTGTTTTAATGTGCCTTGTCCCATGATGATCATTTGTTTATTATATGTCATATGCCATTAATATACAGTGTTGTTGTTCATTTTAAGATCTGGATTGATTTAAAGGTGGTCATTTTTTCCCTATACATAACTCATTTTTTTATAGAATTATAGGTTCAGTAAGTTTCAGTCACATAAATATTAGAGCTGGGTAAAAAACAGTTATTTTAATCAATTCTCATTTTTACGAAACATTAGCGATTTTTAAATCCTATAAGAATCAATTACTCTAGCCTGTTTTCAGGTAATGAACGGAACATTGTAATGCTCCTCCATTCCAATAATTCGCAATAAATTTAGTGCTTTATTACTTTTGATATGAAACAAAGTCTCAGTTTTCAAATTCTGTCCATTTTATTACAGTATTCCAACAATAAATGCTGTTTTGTCACTAAGGTGGAGTGAAAGATTGCTATAGCGCCTCAGTTCAGCTTACCGACATCCGTAGCCCGTCTCATGTAATCGCTCAATTATATGACCCCAAAATAAGTTGACTATTAAAAAGAACAGCTGTTCATCAGTTCACAAATACAAAAAAAAAAAAACGAAGTGTGTAACATTATTCACAAGTGCAAATAGCCTGCCTTGTTGGCAGAGGCTATTTACACTAACTCCACCCACCAACTTATGATAGGGCGAGTCAGCATTACAAAAGACGATCATCTAATAACAGCTCCAGTGGTGTAGATGATAAAGTACACGTTGAAGTCATTTTTGACATGATCGATCCAGGTTCGAATCCACGTTTCTGCCTTTTCAGATCAGATATCACATTGGATAATAAAGGAAATAATCGAAAAGTTGAACATAAAGATTTGGGTAGGGTTAGGGTAGGTGTAGGGGATGATTTATTGTCCCAACAAGGTGATATACATTTAATAATTTGAATTAAAATGATAATTTACACTTAATATGTTATTATTGGATACTGTTTTATAATGTACTATAATGCTAAGGTGCAGATTACTGCCACTATTTGCAATAAGTAGTGTAAATAGCAGAAAATCCTGCTAGGTGTAAATTGAATCTATAGCTATTTGCACCTAGTGTAAACATTAACAGGGACATGAATCTTATTTATATATTAGGGGTGGGAATCGTAGAGTATATAATGATACATGGCTTGTGATAACGATAATATCACAATACAGCGATCGTTAGAAAAAAATCTATATATTTAACGTAAATTCAGTGTTGTTAGTGTTAAAACTCAAGTCAAATTTGTTAAATAAAATAAAGCTGAAGTAAAATATAAATTAGATAAAAGTTGATTTTTAAAAAAAAAAGAAGGAATTGTTGCTTTGGCAGCTAACTGAAATAAATTATTAAAACTAAAACTGAAATTTAAATAGCTAAAATATTTGTAAAAATGTCAAAAGCACATAAGAAAATATCAAAAAGCTCATTTAAATTATAAAATCTATAAACAGTAGATAAATATAACTAAGACAATGATATACATATGATGAAGTAAGAACATAGTCGATCATTATGAGCCATTCATTTACAGTAGGGCGTAATATGTTGAGGCTCATTAAAGCAGCATATGTGGGCCTGCAGAATACCCCATGTTTAGATGACGTGTTACTAGTGCTTGGGGGCTGGTGACCCCTTCCTTACCCTCTGTACTTTCCCTCCAGTAAATGACGCCCTTTTCTTTTTCAGTGCCCATTTGGAGTAAGCTACGGAGTGATGTGGCAATAATCCCAGCATGCAATATGGTCCTCTCTCACCTCCAGGCACTGACGCACAGCAGACACGCGCTATCACTAATAAACTTTTAATTAGCTTCAGAGGAGACAGCTTTCATTTACAACGGGGAATAGAATCTGAGAAAACTGCGACAGCGTCGCAAAAAGAGGTATTGTATAATGGGAAATTAGCATCTATTTATCGCTTTCTTTATTTTCGATGCATCTTTAGAACATTACAATGACAGTCTGTACCCCACCTTATGTTGTCTATTATTGATTAATTCGCTTTGTTTTGTGTTGGCCAGAGCTGAGTTTTTCTCTCTCATAAATCTAAAATCACTGTGAACTGAAAGCGAATCCTCCTTATGCCCTGAGAAAATCTCTTCATCAGTCCCTGTCTGTGTTTGCTTGCTGCCCTCCTGGCAGTCTCTGTTTCTATGCCTCCTCTGAGACCAAGGGTGTGTGTTATCCCATCACCTAAGATAATTGAAACAAAGCCATCTATCAGCCTACTTTGGTAATGCTTAAAGGCTCAATTCTCTCCGGACTGCCTTAAGGGGAAGATAGACAAGATGCTAGACTGAAGACTCACATTTGAGACAAGAAGCCATAATGTCTGTCGTCAAGCAGATGTTATATGATCATTAGCCATAACAGAGGAATGCTGCTCATTCAAGTAGTTATTTTCAATTTGTTTCGAGTTATCTCAGCTGTCTGAAATCACAAATGATCCATCCTGAAAACGTTTCAGTTACTTGAAAATAAATAGAAAAAAACTTTAGCTGGTTTCCAAAACATTTCTCATTTTTGTTTAGTTTAACTTGATGTACTAAAATACTGTAACTGAAACTAAAACTGAACTAAAGCTAAAAAGACATATTAAAAATAATAAAAATGACAAAAACACAAAATTACTAAAACTTTAAAATGAAAATAAAACAGAAAATACAAAAATGTAAACTAAGTCTAAATACTAAACAAAACTGTTATAGTATCTTAGAAAGTACTAGTAATGGTGTAATAGTATGTTTTCAAATCTTGATTTATACATTAAATATTAAATTAAATGCTTTATTATACATAATTAAAATATTCACATTTTATATATAATATAATATAATATTTATTTACACTACCAGTCAAAAGTTTTTGAACAGTAAGCTTTTTAAATTTTTTTTTTTAAAGAAGCCTCTTCTGCTCACCAAGCCTGCATTTATTTGATCCAAAGTACAGAAAAACAGTAAAATTGTGAAATATTTTTACTATATAAAATAACTATTTTCTATTTCAGTATGTTTTAAAGTGTAATTTATTCCTGTGATTTCAAAGCTGAATTTTTAGCATCATTACTCCAGTCATACAATCCTTCAGAAATCATTCTAATATTCTGATTTGCTGCTCAAAAGACATTTTATTAGACATATTATTAGACATATAATTTAGAGTATAATTTTTTTCAGGTTTCTTTGATGAATAGAAAGTTAGTAACAGCATTTATCTGAAATAGAAATCTTTTGTAACTTTATAAATGTCTTTTCATCACTTTTGATCAATTTAAAGCATCCTTCCTAAATTAAAGTATTAATATCTATAATTTATTTCCAAAAAAAAAAAAAAAAGAGACTGACTCCAAGCTTTTGAATGGTATAGTGTATTTCTAGATTTCTAAACTGTTTTAAGTATTGCTGATGATGATGATGATAATAATAATAATAATAATAAGTGTTTCTTGAACAGCAAATCAGCATACTAGAATGATTTCTGAGAGATCATGTGACACTGAAGACTGGAATAATGATGTTGAAAATTAAGCTTTGATCACAGGAATAAATTACATTTTTAAATATTTTTATTTTTATTTTTGGAAGTTGGGCATGGGCCGCCTTTGTATGCAAATTGTGATTCAGCCATGCATTGTAGCTTTTATTCCTTTCTTTCTTTTTGACTGTCAATATTTAAAGTTACAGAGGAAAAGATTCAGCACAGATAAAGGAAAAAGCCTGGACATGGCAAATGTTTCCAAATGTTAATGCGTTTGGCTGTTGCATTTAGTGAAGATATGCGTTTGTTAATTAGATTGGCTCTTGGAGCTCTCCAGTAAATAACCTTCGCTTAGCTCACTCTGCAGAGTGATCTGCAAATGGGTCATCGATTGAGAAGCCTGACAGATAGCGGTCCAAACCCCCTGGTAAAAGACTGAGGGTCAGAGAGGGACCAGAAGATCTGACAAGCCTTTGCCCCAGCCAAGGATGAATTAAGTTAGCTTGCTGAAGCTGCTCTTTTAATCCAGGGCTCTCCGGATAGCAGCCTATGTGCTATAATGTTAATTAGAGTTAGCACATAAAAGCAATGTCAACCCATGGGGGTCGATCTGTTCACAGATTGTTTGAAAAATCAATAATAATACCAGAGTGTGGGACTGGCTTTCATTTACTTTTCTCTCAGCCCTTTAACGGTGTGTTTGTGCGTAGAACGGCAACAATGCACCTCGCTCAATAGGACAGTTTGAAGTAACACAGAGTGTGGCGAATTATAGGCAGACCGAGTACAAGGAAATCAGAGCTGCATTTTGTCTTTTTAATATATTCTGCAGTGGATCCCGCAGTATGCTAACAATAGCAGGTTCATAGTAACTAGAAGTGTCACTTGTGAGTGTAACCACTTAGTTTGTTCCCAGCTTATATTTATTTGATTTACCCCCTTGGTTGATTTTCATTATGCATTAGATAGCTTGTGATGCTGTGTGGTATTTCACGGCGTCTGCACTAAGTAACTTCAGCGACTGCCAGCTAAAGGTGACAAAAGCCTATGCTAGCCCTAGGCTAGTTGACGTCTATAACCGAGCGCATTAATTACGTATGTTGCTAATGAGCTTCCATCTGCTCTAGCATACTTAAGTGTATATGATAATGGCTGATAAAAGGCCTGTAACATTATTCTGTTCTTTGAAAATGCATTTGTTGTGTCCCTTTTGAGTCGAGTGTTGTTTAATTAAGTGCATAAAAATCCCAATAAATGTGACTAGATCTAAGCTTTAAAAAATACTGTCAGTTCATAATGCTTTTACCGTATTTATCAAGTCATGAGTCAAGGTCATACATTTGCCAAAAGGCAAACTGCCCATTTTTTGCTTTTTCACAATACTGTTTACGTAAGTTTACATGAAGAGGATATTTAAGTTATTTTAAAGGGGTCATCGGATGCTATGTTCACTTTTTCATGTTGTTTGAACATTAATGTGTGTTGGCAGTGTATGTACAAATCTACCCTATAATGATAAAAATCCATGCAGTGGTTTCTAATTAATCTGAAAAAAAATATCCCCTTTTTCAAATCAAGCCGTTCTCAGATGCCAGCCGGTGTGGCATCACACCCACAGAGGCCGCTCCCACGATAGTTGATTGACATGAGCTCTTACCTCAGACCAGCTGTCACAGTCCAGTAACTTTCCTTGTTTGGATGCCGAAGCAGGGATTAAGTTAGACAAGAATATCTCTGATTGAGCGATTGAGGTGTTGTGTTGCTGGATGTAATAATGAACATAGTGGTCGTCATTTACTCCCAACATCTGAGCAGCTGAAGATGCAGTAGATTACATTTGCTTGTGAAGGGAATGCACCTCTCGATCTACATATATCCGTCTATGTTCGCGCGAATCATTCATGATCCAGCTTCACTTACAGCAGAAGTGTGTATAAGCATTTTTTAATGAATCTTTGCAATCGCCTTTCCTTATAACGTGGTAGTTAGGAAGTTTAGCGGCTAAACGTGGCTAAAGTAAACAAGCATGTTATTCCACAGACAGAAGAGAGGGGCGGGCTGAGCAGAGCTCATTTGCATTTAAAGGAACAGCCCCTTAGAATGAGATGATTTTTGCAGAGCTGATTTTGGCAAGGTAAAAAGGGTGTTGTTTTACAAAACCATTGAGAATTTTTAATCAAAGTATATTAGAGACTTTTCATTAAGACCCTAAAGAATCATATCAACTTGTGGAAAATGGGCATCCGATGACCCCTTTAAGCGTTTTGTAAAAAGCTGTAATGTATCAATTATATTCAATTTGGGAACTATGCTAGGTTGGTTTTAGTGCTTCACCAACAATTATTTTGGTAATCAAGTAATCGGCGGATCATTCTGACGATTAATTGAGTAATCAGGTAATTGTAATACTTTTCTGGGGTAATAAAAATAGACCCGAGCAAACGATAGCATTTAAAATGACTTAAAATACATTTAATAGCAATTACACAATAATAATAAAAATAAATAATCAAAAGAAAGTAATATGGTTTTATTAAACAAAACTGTACAATTACAAACTGTAAAAAAAATACATAACGCATTATAAACAATAGAACTAATCAGTGTTGGGGAGTAACTAGTTACATGTAACGGAATTACATAATTTAATTACAAAATAAATGTAATTGTAATTAGTTACAGTTACTGAGAAAAAATGTGTAATTAATTTACAGTTACTTTTGAAAACGTTAATGATTACAAAGGGGGTTACATTTAATTTATTTTTTTCACACACTCATACAGATTTAATTTACTTCATTCATAAATTGCATTCACTGCTCTAAAATGAGACCCCAATGTTTCAGGAGTTTAGGACACAGAATATGACACATGCTTATTCGATAACTGTTTTATTTTCTATTTGGGTTTATGCATATGCTTTATTTGTTAAAATTGATTTATTTTTTCCAAGGCATTGTTAGATGCCAGTGTTTCCTGTCATAACTATGCAAACTTTTGATTTCAAAACCAGTATCATAGCTATTACACTATTTCTTGTTATGATTTTAAATCTGTATTTAACCTCAGAATTATCTCAAAATAAATAAGAGGTGTTAAGTCTGAATTTGTGGTGGCTGTGTTTAAATTAAATTATTACACGGCTCTGTGGAATGCTTGATTCTAAATGGTCAGTCATGACATTCCAAGATATGTTATTCCCTGATAACAGCTGGTAAAAGCTAATAACACAGACTCATCCAGGCAACGTAAGTTGGCGCTATACGCTTGATAGTTTTTTTTGGTGGAAGCTTTGCATTTGGTTAGCTAATAAAATTTTTAATCTCAATTCAATATTATGTGTACAATTTCTTAATTCTGTCATCCTGATATCATGGACTTGCTCTTGTTTCATACATACGCAGCTGCTGCCATTTTGTTTTGTACACTAATGGATTATAAGATAACTAACAAACTAGTACTGTTAATACTAGTACTTAATTATTTATGTGGTGAAATGTTGTGTAATTTAAGTGGTATGACTGCACCGTACCCCTTATATGTCCGTTTGAAATTGCCGCTTGCTAGCAACTGCTTTCTTCCTGGAAAATATTTCATGGAAATATTTCAACTCAGATCAGTGTTTCTTGTTTATTTACTTCTGTGGCAAGCAGCTGTGTAATAAGTGGGATAATGTACATCCAGCCAGTTGTTATCGCAAAATAAAGATGTATATTGTCCCTTACTTATTATAATCCTAATTCAGGTGATGAAGGATTTTGAAAGTCACAATAATCAATGTGTTACAGAGTGCTACTGTAAGGTTAGACTCTGCCTGGTTTAAATGTTTCAAAGAGATTGACAGTTGAAAATATTAGAAATTTAGAAAAGTAATCAAAAAGTAATCAAATGTAATAAGTTACATTAATAAAGTAATTACAAAGTTACACTACTTCTTACATTTTAAATAGGGTAATTTGTAATCTGTAACCTATTACATTTACAAAGTGACCTTCCCAACGCTGGAACTAATGTGCATTATAACAAATGACTGCAGAGGGCGCCAACGGCCTGACGGTTCTTTTTACATTTTACAATGCTGTCTAATCCTTGTTTAATACTGACTAAACAACATTTAATTCAAATGTCCACTTTAATATTTGGCCATTTCTTTAGACAGAAATGCTACAGCAGATGTCATTTCTTGTATGTAGACATCAAAACTTCTCAGAGTGAAGGTTTGAGATTTTATTTTGAAATCGTGTTGAATAGTTAATGTTAGCATATTGAGAAAGATGATACATTCTCCTGTAGGTTTATAAATGATTCACTTTACGAATCTGATGAAATGGTGCCCATTTCGTTCCCAGATAAACGTTTTAATAAACCCAAACTCACAGCAATATGCAGAGATGGATGCTCCACATTCTGAGATGCACGTTACCCACATGTATTGCATCGCATATATTTATTTAAGTTAATCATCGCATCTCATGAGTAAAAGTACAGTTTCTTGTTCATATTTAAAGTGAGAATTTCTTAAAGGCACAGTCTGTTTAACCCTTTAACTGTCACCTTTGAACATAGACATGAAAATACACTATCCAAAGTTACATTTTTATAATTCATGAACGAAAACATTTTGTAATATGATTTTGATGGTAATGCAATGTCTGATTTTAAAATGGTTTTCAAAGGAGGAATTTTGAGATTTTAAGTGTTCAGTTGATATATAATTTCTTAAGATTTCTAAAGCACCATAGAAAAAGGCAACAAAGAAAGTCGTTTTGTGACAAAGGTCAGAACTCCTGTTATTAGATTTTTGAGGTGCACTCTTGACATAAATTAATCTATTACTTTTCCTACATAATTTGTAACACAAAAGAGTGGTAAAATATTTATTTAGAAGTCTTAGACCTTCCCAACGATATATAGATTGTCATGATTAGATTAGAATTTATTTGTAATATGGTGAAGTAAACTTCCCACAGAGAAGACGGTGACAGTTAAAGGGTTATAATTCTTACAGTCAGAAAGATATTTGAAAATTGTCATGAAAACTAAAACAGGCTGAAAAGCAGTCACACTTTTCTGCTTCACATACAGTAGATTATTCCCTTGCCTGACATGCAGTTTTCATTTTGACCATTTCTTTTGAATGCCTCTAAAAAATTTGCTGATGCTAGCATAATTACAAGCTCACTCTGACAGTTCTGTTGCATTTTTGTTGCTGCTGGCTGTTGGTGATTCGGTAGATTTCAGGAGCAATTATAAATTCATGTTCTTCTCTTCACAGTATATACTTTCTTGCTTGGTGCCGAAGTGATGCACAGTATCCCCTCTGAAATAGTGATGACTCGGCCTAAAGACATGATGGCAGGTACATTGTGGGCCGAAATTGCTTTGCAATAAATCATAGCATCAATACCATTCATCTTCAGCTATGCTCTAAACACTAACTCTTGAGGCTGCTTGTCACAGCCACAAGAAATCATGCATTTGCTTCCATTTGGGGCTTTTAAATAGCTTTGGCAGTACGTGGTAATTGCATTTCATCAATGAAATGATTTATAACCCCCATTAGCTGTTGAATAAATACACCCTCTTTCTATGTGAAACTAAAGCGATAGAACAGTGAACTAAGCAGAACTGAGAGGAACATTTATTTTTAAAATATAAATGTGTAGTACTAGACAGGCATGAATTTTCTGTCTTAGACACAATTTAAAATGCTACATATTGTGTGGACAAAAAAAAAAAAAAAAATGAGGGTGAGTAAATGATGACCGAATATTCATTGTGACTTTAAGTTAGTAGCCAATATTTTATTAGTTACTCCCGAAAACTGCACAAATGCTTAAACATTTATCAACTTAAATGTGTTCCAATAATTCTCCATTCATTTACAGACAGATGCTGAATGGCTTTGACTGCCCCAGGAGTAGCAGAGGAGATGAATTAGCGAAGGTGTCATTTCCTGTCTGTGCCATTGCCAAGGCCGCAAGATCACTCTCGCTGTTAAGAGAAGTACTGCTGGCTGTAAGTGCTGCCCCATTGGCCTAACTGGGGCAAAATTCAATTTGCATCAACCAGAAAATCCAATGCTGGGCTTAGAGAGATTTCATCTCTCAAGGTGAAGGAGAGGTGAAGTGGGAAGAGAGAGAGGGAGGGTGGGGCAAGCGGAAAGATATGGCATGAAGCCATCGCTATCACCCAGTGGGGCTTTCTGAGGTGTGTTTACAGCTCTGTGTAGACACAGGTCCTCAGTGTGTGTGCGCATGTCAGCTCTGAATTTAATGGGCTTCACATTCTCAGTTTACTTTTAAAACAAGTTTACATTTCTGTCATGACAACTCCCGGAGGGATTGGCATGGTAATGTACAAAACAATGTAAATGTATTTGGTCTTGGCGGAATAGATCTGCTACGCTGCTGCTGCTGTGGCAGAACAAGTACAGAGATTTGCTACTGCCAATACATACACAACATGCTGCTGTGAGCATGTAATAAATATTGCTGCTGCACATATAACATGTATGAATAACACCTATAGCATACATGAATCACCTCATAGCAGATCAATATAGGTGGAGCTGGGAAGGTGGAGGGTTTCTGAAGCATGCTGCAAAACTCCTTACAGCTAGCACTAGTCATATATTTGAATGTTGAGCAGTGAGCTCATTGGCTGCTGATACAGGAGAGAACCAATCTGCTGTGCCATGTGATAATGATGTAATTAGGTCAGATTGAGTTAGACCTGTCGGGATTGCGCTAGAGTTTCATGCCAGAACTCTGTACTTATACTAGGGCTGTCAGTTTAACATGTTAACTTAATTAATTAGTTATGAAAAAATAAAAACGCGCCCCAGACATGTACATCATCTTATATTTCATATAGTTGACTGTTGACAAATATGATGCAGTCATTAATGCAGTTATGCCCTAAAATTCAAGATATTGGTGCAAAAAAAAGCCCCTGTATGTGTTTTGTCTCACATTTATATACATATCACACTGGCAGCAAGAGCAATATGACACGAGTGCTGATTTTGTCCTGAACTATCACAAGCTTAAATGTGATTTTATACAGTTCCGTAAATAAGACGTTGATATTGTGTTATATTTTAAACACTATATTATGTGTTTTTTTTATCAGTGACGGAAAAATCTGAAGGCCGTCTGTCATTTTGACAGATTACACTGAGGGTGATCTATTGTAACTTCTAACTGTAATTCCCACTCCTGTCCAATTGGTGGCGAGTGTGCTCCAGTCTAGCAGCAGAGGGATCCAGAACAAAAACGAAACTGTCATGAATGTTTTGCTATGCATTTGATTATGCACTGGTGAGTACACAGAAGCTACAACGATCTATCACGACACATTAAAGAGCGCAAAAACGGTATTTATTGCTTGAATTTCCTAATGAAATAGACAGAATTTAAAATCTGAGACTTTGTTTCATATCAAAAGTAACACAAAGCTTAGCCTATTGCGATTTATTGGACTGTACATTCATCATCTGAAAACAGCATAGACCAAAAGATCAATTGGGATTTACGAATCGAGATTAAAATTGCTGTCACTGCAGGGTGTGGTGTTGAACATGAAAAAATAAAAGCACTTAAATGTTATTATAATTAAAACATGAAAATTAAAATGACAGGTAATAATAGATTATTAACGCAGCCTCTGCAGAGAACATATTACCTTTGAAGCCAGAGCAAAATTGTTGCATGTCTCTGAGAAACACAGCAATGTTTAGTTTCTGAATGAATCCGCATTTTGAATGAATTGTGTGAATCAATGATTCAAAGGCCTATTTATAAAGCGAGCCATTTACTGAATTCCTGAATGAATCAGTCGTTTGAACGAATCAAATCGAGTGAATGACTCATAAAGACATTTACTGCCACCTGCTGGCAGATTTAGTTTCATATTTAGAGTGTCATTTCATTAAAATAATTATAATAAAGAAGAACGTTAAAGGGATAGTTCACCCCAAAAAAAAAAAAAATAAATAATTCTGTCATCATTTACTCACCATCAGGTCGTTTCAAACCTTTCTTTTGTGGAACATAAAAGAAAGTATTTTGAAGATTGTTAAGCTGTTTTGGTTATGGTGACTTTCATTATATGAACCAAAAATACTAAGGTGTTTCTCAAATCATCTTCCTTTACGTTCCATAGTTTACATTAGGCTGTTGCAGCCTAAAAATTATGTGTAATACATTTTGTTAAATCAAATAAAATATGTCTTTCTAAAGCTACAATTTGTAATGTCTTTTTGATACTTTCTCATTTAAGACAAAAATAGCTTTAAATAATCTTTTGTGGGTATTTTCACAGTCAAATTTATTTTGCAATTAATTAGATTAATTAATCAACACATCATGTATTTAATTAGATTAAAACTTTTAATCGACTGACAGCCCTTATTTATACAAATGGCTGTGAACTTACAACCCATTCTCTACAGTATATTCCATGTATTCTAAAGCCATGTGATCATTTTGTGTGAGGAACAGAATTAAGTAATTTTTCCCACTCTAAATCAAGTCATTTTTGCCTATCCAGCATAACTCTTTATACCTCTCTACTAAAGCTTGTTAAAGTTAAAACTAAGAAAAAAGGTCACACTGTGAGATATGGCATTGCAATTGTAAAATATAAATCATATTGTGAGTTATAAAGTCATATTGAGAATTATAAAGAATATAGTCACATCGCAAGATATAGTGACATTTGGGAAATGTAAAATAAGTTGCATTTGTGTGATAAAAAGTCATATCATGATAAAAAGTGACAATTGGGAAATGTTTAATAAAATGTTAAATTGTGAGAAAGTTGCATTTGTGGGGTATAAATTCACACAGTAAAGTATAAAGTGACAACTGGGAATTGTAAGGTCACATTGCGAATTATAAAGTCTATATTGCAAGAAGTAAAGCTGCATTTGTGAGATATAAAGTCATCACACAAGATATAAATTGACAATTGGCAAATGTGAAACAAGGTCGCATTGTGTTGTATAAAGTCACAATTGCAAATTTACATTGCAAGATATAGAGTCATATATTCATTTGTAATTACGATAATTAAAGTCATAATTGTGAGACACTGTAAAGATCCAATAAAATAAAATCTCAATCGTGTAAAAGTCAAAATGTACCTTTTTCTTTTATAAATCTGATACGGAAACTGTTTGCGTACATATCTTTTTGCTACAGTGGAGATCAAAATTAAAGCAACTTGAATTTTTTTAAAAATACTGTTACTCTTCACTGAAAATTTGAAGGAATATCAGCTGTAGGTGTACCACTGTTCTGCTAACACGTTTGACAAAATATCCAAGGCATTTCAACGAAAACCTTTATTTTATAGGAAAACACAGTGAACACAGAAAACACAAAATGAGAGAACAGTAACCACTGTAGCACGAAAGATTACAACCACAAAATTTAGAGGGTTACAGCTGTCAGAATTTAATAGGAAGTGTAGAGGCCCTTGCTTTAAATGATTTCAGCACATCTGCAGCCGCAGGACATCCCTAGTTTCTCAGCCTGTGCTGCTGTGACCTTGGTCCACTCTTCCTCCATTCTCTTCCATAGTTTGCTAACTGTGGTGTGTTTCTCAGCCATAACTTTGTGCCAAAGATAAAGAGAGCGAGTTTAGATCAGGTCTCTGGGCCGGCCATTTCATTATTTCAGTGTTCTTAGCTTCAAGGAACTCTTTACCCATTTTGCAGTTTGACGGGGGCATTGTCTTGCATGAAAATTGCAGGCTGATTGGGAGGTGCTTGCAGGGAAGGAACCACATATCGCTAAAGGAGGTTCTGATAAACATTTGCATTCACCCTGCCATGTATCTGTATAAGAAGCCCAACTCTTGCTCCACCTTTCACTGACTTCTTTACACACTTGGGCTTCTGTCTTTCCTCAGTTTGACTCTAAACAAAATGTTTCCCATCAGACCAAAACTCGCTCTCATCACTAAAGTGAACTTTGGACCTGTTCTCCTCTCTCCACACAACATGCTCTTTAGCAAAGGAGCCTTTTGATTCTTTCTGCTGTGAGGTTTGTTCATTGCAGCGTGTGCTTACAGTCTAACTTCTCTTAACGTGCCAAGACAGATTCTTACAATGTTCAGTGCTGAACCGGCAAGCAATTCCAGCTGCGGTGTTGAACCAACCATAGCAATCGCATGGCTTCAGAAGACGTAGAGCCCAAGTCATATGAACTACTTGTTTGCTGCTGTTTGTGTTTTGTCATTTTGTGTTGCTGTTTTGAGCTCAACAGCCCGGATCCCCATTTTCTTTTTGGGTGAACTATCCCTTTAAGGTCAGTATGTCACATTATATATGACAAAGTGGCTCAGTGTGACCCTCGATGCAGTGCATCAAGACATGCCGTTTATAAGACTCAGAAACAGACAAATGAGGAAAGGGAAAGGGATGGCCTGAAGTTGAGAAGAGATTGCGAAGATGAGAGAGAGAGGGCTATAAATCAGACCCCCCCACTCAGGAAAATGAGAAAAAAACCAAGAGTGCAGCAGTAAAACCCACTGCTCAGCTGCAGTCATCTATCTACACAAGGACGAGGCTATTAGAGAGATGACAGAGCCATGGACTTGGGTGTAACCACTCTCTCCCTCGCTCTCACTCCCCAGAAGTCTCTTCTGCAATGCTTATTCTTACCAGTAAACACTCTATAGGCCTTATATTGATTTAGGATACCATTCAATGAGAACAGATGGCACCACAGAAAGCCAGCAAGCCTATTCATTACTGCCTTCCCATCAAAATGCATCTGCTTCATCAGAAACGAGATGTCTTTGCTTATCATGTAACATCCATTAATCAGATCTGAAATGGAAAATGAGATGACTTGCACCCCCTTTTGTAAGTACGACCTCAGCACGCGTGGCCACAAGACCGTGGCACGTCGTCAGTTGGATCTCCTCTGACAAGCGTGCAGTAATCTGACATGCAGGCCAGCTATAAATGCACGGCCCAATTAAGCTTTGAGTCACAAGAATTAACAGAGCACGAGAACCCTCTGGCCTCGCCCCAAAAGTGACTGTAATTTTACCGAAAATCCAGCAGAAGTGTTACGATGACGCAGAGCTGACATGCATGCATTACATTACTTATGCAAAGACCAGCTGTGATTCAGGCACTTGTGCACTCGCACAGATGTGTTTCTGCGAACACATCGAATATATAAACCAGCGTGCGTCGTAATAGCGTTTAATGAGGTCTAAATTGGTCTGTGACATCTTCGAATGAGCTGATCCTATTAGCGACCAATAGCTTTATAGAAGATGGAATTGGATTTTCTTGCGCAAAACAGCAAACCTTCGGAGAGTTCTCATTTCTTGGAGCTTGTAATATTGATAAGTCTCTGAGGAACGCTGGCTAAGAAGCCTACAGCCAACAATTTATTAAACATATTTGAATTAATGACGATGATTGAATTAATCTTTGAGTAAAGTGCAGTAATTCACTTTCATGAGATGTAGTGAGGGTTTGAGAGCACATTGATTGGTTCTGGGAAGAAGAGCAGATGTACTGCATTGCCTCGGTGCTTGATTGTATGCTGTTGTCAGCTATGCTGTTGGCTAACTGTAGAGATAAAAGAGCGTAAGTGGTGATTAAAAGCCTTAATCCAGACTCAGCAGGTCTGGGCATGAATATGAAAGGCCAGTGCGTGCTGAACCAAAATATATATATTATTGATTATAATGATCGGTCTATTTAAACAGTAAAATGACTGCGGTAGGCCTACTGTATGTAATTTAGGCTTGCATTATAGTGGGTAATTGACCGAAAGATGCATGAGAGGTAGCTGGAGGTTTCTAAAATATGACATTTTCCTTCTGCAATGTAGTCTTTGCTCAAATACAGCAATTGCTCTAAGTGCAGTTTTGTATTTGTAAAGTGTTTCTGCTACCTAAAAGGTGTTACTGAAATAGATGATCCTTTAAACAGAAAACAGTCAACGAATGGCAGTCCCTGAAGCTATATGAATGCAAATCAAACAGCTTAGCTAATCAAAAACACTGTTTTCTGTCAGTCATTCAGGTTTATTGAGAACAGGTTGGCTGACATGTCTGTAAGCTATCACTAGCGTAGGATCACATAGCCAGACCTTCAGACTGACGAGAGAAGGTCTGAGAACCTTAGCCGGTTTGAATGACCAAGGACCATTCAAGAGGCCATATGACTGACAGGTAAAACAACCAGTCACATTTTGTGCCACATTATGTTCAGGGGTGTGGAAATGTCCCCACAGTAACACAACGGTGTGTAAAACCATTGGATGTATTTTAAAGAGCCTATGTCTTGAACATAGTTCACATACTTTTGAAAATCCAGCGTTTAGTTGATCCTCATAAGCGCTCGTTGTCACAGTTGTAAACACGACAGCTTTTTTCTTTTTTCGTGAGGGGGTTTGATGTCAAAGCATGTTTAATGTTAAAGAACGCTACACACACATTTCCTGAAAATACTGTGTAATTCAACAAATTAGATGACAATTTTGAAAAGTGTATTCAATTTTGTGTGCCATGTCGTGCATGACATCTGAGGCTGAGGGCGTTACCCTTTCAAGAGGTACTAATATGTGTACTTTAGGTACTAATATTCACCCTTTCGAGGTACATAATATGCAAATTTTTACCTTTTGAAAGGGTAACGCACACAGTGACAGGTTTTGGGCAGAGGGTCATGTGGTTGAAGGAATGGGGCAGTGTAAATTTTTGTCTTGACTTGAGCTCAGTCTGTCTAGGATATATCTAGGTTTTTTTTCAATGCCTGCTCAAGTAAAAATGTATTTAAAAACAAAGCTGAGCTAAACATAAAGCAGGCTAATTTGTTAGTGGAATGTTATCCACTGTTAATTAGCTTACTAACATATCTATAGCCGTAATACTGTTGTGCTGTATGTTACAAAAGACATTAATGGTTGTGATAACAGTTTAGACAACAAATATCATAAAGCAGTTTTGCAGGGTTTCTAATCAGGAGTATTCATCAAAACCAGTTTTTCAATGGCTATGGTTTTGAGTCATCAGTCATAACACAAGGTGAATCATAACATTAAAAACTTTGTTTTGAAGCTACTTGAAAATAGGAAAATAGACAAAGGTACAAGAAAGTCTACAGTGGCTTTAATTGAGGGAAAGAACTACAATCCCATAAAGCATTGTGAATGTCAATCAAATGAAAACTGTTGGAGAAATATAAAACAATAAATTTATTTTCATTGCAGAATATGCATATTATGAATATATTTAAGTAGTTGGAGTAGCATTTGAGTGGGCGGGCGTTAAAGAGTTCTGTTTCTGCAATTTGTTTGTCATGATTTGCTGATTGGTGGAGATTTCACTACAGAATCATGAGTAATGTAGTTTTTCACCAGGAATTTCCTTGTCGAACATGTTTATTTAAAAATTATTTTGAATAATAAAATAAAATAATAAAATAACTTCCCCTATGGTAAATTGAGCGTGATTTGTTTTTCTTTCTTTTTTTTTTTTTTGTTCAGAACCCAACTGTTTCACTGTATAGAATTGCTTTGACTCAGTTCAATATCCAGATGGAAGTATTCAGAATAACTTTATCAGAAGTTAGAAAAATTGGCTAAAATAATTCACAGCACTGTTGCAAATCACATGAAAAGTAATGTACTCTCTTTAATCACAAATAACGTTATTTATCACTTCTGTTTAAGGTGTCTGGAGCCGGAAAATGGAATCACGGCGACCTTCTGGTTTGGTAGGAGGCCACATAGGATGTTACAACTCTGCTGTGAGTTTTGAAATGTCATCCTTGTGAAATGTGGATCATTTCAGGCGACAGGTCTGAGGCAGGTCTGCAGGAGCTTTTGGCTGCTTTGTTGTAAAGATCAAACGGCAAAGGATCAGTCCTGAGATTGAGTAACTCCAGCGTGGGAGAGAGAAGAGTTTCACCTCGCTGTGACACTGTCGAGGTAGGCTGCCACTGCAGCATATCACATCCACACATTTCCTGCATTCTGCAGACTCACCAGCCGTCACCTACAGTAGCTCACACAACGTGGTCCATGGAAGATTAATGAAGAAATCTGCCTGGGCCAGAGCGAGTGTGTTTATCAACTTAGCAAGATATGAGGGCTAACCGTCAAAGGCTAATTAAACACAATTATTAATCATTAGTGCACGTCGGACTTTGCAGCAGAAATTTTCAACCAAGGCTGCTGTCGACAGGGTGAGTCAAATCCTTCCCACATCATGCTGGAATTACACAGAAGGCTGCTGGATTTGCCGCACACGGCCCCTGTCTGCAGCCTCCAACATTTGACAGCACTACATTTTACCATGACTGCCCAGTAATGAGCTGACATTCTCTGGAAGAAAGGAGATTAGTCTTAACTGCCACCACACACAATGGTTTAAAGATAAAACTCTTTAAAACTAATATGACTTTTCGCCTTTGAGCGGCAACACATTTTAAAACATGCCCTGGAATGAAAAACGTGCCCTGCATTTATTTGATGATCAGAAATCATTCTAATATGCTGATTTGATGCTTGTTACCAGTAGTCTCTTTCTGGTTACTACCAATCATTGCATGAAGCTACGTTGAAAGATAGTGTACTGCTTACTGTAACACATCCACTGCCATATAATCGCTGTTTCAAAGGCTGTTCTAAATTAGGAGTTGAATGGTTAATGGCATGCCGTGGCCAGGCTACTTGTGCTGGGTTCTGTTGACTATGTTGTGCTAAGTATAGAGCAGGATAACTGGGATGAACTGTTGAACACTGAAAAATCCTCCTCCTCATTTCATGGAAGGGATTCAAATCGATCTAGGGGACAGTGTCCAAAGTGTCAAAGCACCTAAGTAGAAATCGTTTATATGTCCATCTGAGTAATCATTAAAGCTACATATCATTTCTACATGACTTAAGAGGTACACTGTAGCGGTTAGACAGTAAGTTCATTAACATAGCCTGATGTTGTTAAATCATATACCCAGATAGCACACGTACGTCTGCCAAATGTCTGTTAAAGCTCGCTTTATCAGAAAAGCATCTGCTGTGTACAAACATCTGACAGATGTCTGTAAGATATCAGTTTTACATACATTCTAAATCTTGAAGAGATCTAATAGACATCTATTTGACATTTGATAGGAAACGTCCTATAGACGTATTGCAGATGAGCAAACACTCTAAAAAAAAAAAAGATGTCTTCCAGATGTAAATGCAGATGTCAAATAGACGTCTCCAACATGTGTGTGTGCTATCAGGGTATATACATCAGTGGTGTGTCGTGGTGTTCTGAAATGAGGAGGCAAAGAAATTTTTTTTTTTTTTTTTAATAAAATGTAAATTAATGGCCCAGTCAATTTTACTTACACAATCAGAAAAAGAAAAAGAAGAAGAAAAAAAAAATCTGTTCTATTTTACTTTTTATATTAACAATGTAATCAATATTTTATTCATTAAAGCCAAGTATGAATCTCAGCAAGTTAGTGTTTTAAGCATTTTACATTTATACCAAAATAATACCTAAAATAATAAAAAGGCAGTAACAATTTAAACAACATATTTTATTTGTGAACTTGTATTCAGCTATTCTTTTTAATAGTTTAATAGTTACCTTTTAACTTTATATATATATATATATATATATATATATATAAAGACCATTAGTCATCAGAGCTCGGTAAATATTGGTCACATACAAAGAGATTTACTTTAAATTTCACCAAACTGATTACTCACTAAAAACTCCAACAGATCATGTTTTCAATCCATTTCTAGTCTTATTTTGATGTAGCACAGTGATTATATCTAAGTGAGTTGTTTACTTACTTTTTTAAAATTAGTCTTCATATTAACACTAGGGATGCATGATATTGGATTTTTGCCAGTATCTGGTATGCCTATTTATTTATTTATTTATTCAACTAATTTCAGCCGATGCTGATACTGATATATTTCCTTTTGTTTGGAAACAATACCAAGTCTCTCCTGTGCAGAAATTATAAACAAATTATTTTTATTTACTTAGTTTTTAACAAGAACTTCTTTGTTAGAATTAAACAATAATGAAGTTCTTTTATAATGACAGTACATTGAAGCTAAAATAACTAATAACTAAGTTATAGATCAGTCACTGCGTTTTTTTAAATTAATTTTTATTTATTTATTTATTTATTTATTTTTTCAGAAAAATGCAGTGGTAACCTTCACATTTTATTTTAAAATGTAACATTTGTAGATGATCTAAGTTGTAAAAATTCAGAAAATATTTTAGAGCTCATAATTTGTTTAAAGAAATGTAACATCTTACACATTCATGTATAAATCAGTATAAATGAATTTTTTTTTTTTAATTTACAAGTGTCATTTTGTGATTTTTTTCTTCTTCTTCTTCTTCTTTTAAAATTAATTTAAGCTATAGCTTCTGACCTTTAAATCTAACGAACGTGTCATGTACGTGCATTCTCAAATCAAATGCAGGGATCCAAAATAGTGACTTTGCTTCAAGAATGAGCCACACTGCTGATGTGATCTAATTGCTACCGCACCCTGAGCACATGTGAGTTATTACAGTTTTGCCTTAGCTACAAACCCGAGCCCGACCCGAACCCAAAGCTATTTGTTAAATATTAGCACAAACCCGACCTCAAAGTTGAGAGAATTTAGGGTCAGGTTAGGTAGCAGACCTCTAGGAAAATCATGTGAGGGGAAAGCAATGCCTTCATTGCTTCATTGATAATGGCTTTAAATGTAAAAATCATCACAGTTCTATATGAAAAATTATGTTGATATGTCTTGCTGATAAGAGGAGTAATTCCTAGAGGTCTGCACGGGCTTTAAACTGAAGCCCGAACCCGCCCTGTACCCGAGACCTTCTGACCCGACCTGAGCGGCACTGTTACATTTAGAGCCCGAACCCGACCCGAAATTGGTTTTCACAACGAATAACTAAACTTTTTAAATATGCTGTATTTCGCAATTGCATGCAACGCCCAGTAAACAAATACAAAGAAACCGTTTCATTGAGGCTCATGGCTGGTTCAACATACAAGGCAAAAAAAAAGTACTTACCAGTTATGAAATTTTACGAACAACAGTTGCAATGTTCACATAAATTCCGCAGAGTTTTTATGGTTCTAATGACAAGATCATAATTCTTCCACTGTGCAGTTTTCCTTGTAAACTGTAATAAGTTTTCCTGATTGCTGTATCGCAATCATTGCTCTCAACTTGCTAATGTGCGTATGCCGTTTGCCATGTTGTAACAGAGAGACCACTAGATCAGGACAGGCGCACAAGAGCAAAACGAATTTCTTTTTAACATAGCCTATACACCAAACAGTATGCACACATTATATATTAGGGATAATCCATCTAGCATTAGCCTTAAATGATTTTAATGCACGACTTGGAGGCAAAGGGTAATAATTACGGTCATTTTTGTCAGTTATGGCCCATTCTAGTATTCTGTATTCTTCAAACACAGAGATGAAGTGTTGTAAGATCACATTTATTTGAATGAATTAATTCTAACATTTATTTGAATGAATTAGCCAGGAGAGGGGCATGAAAGCTGCATGTGTGATTACCTGCATCTGTGCGTCTCTTTCTACAAACAATAAAGCTGTGTTCAGTTACAGCGATTTTACCCACTCGTTGCTAAGAAATATAATGTAGCCAGTCAGTATCAATGCTATTTTATTAAAAAAAAATTAAAATGTAAAAAAAGTTTCTCTGTGCCACAGTGTCTCTGTGTTTGCACTACGCGTTCTCCAAACTCTGTGTGCAAGTAATGTGTGCAATCATTGTAATATACTGATTTATTATCAGTGTTGACAACAGTTGTGCTGCTTAATATTTTGTTGGAACCTGTGATACTTTTTATTCAGGATTCTTTAATAAAGCACAGCATTTATGTAAAATAGAAACATTTGTAACAATATTTGAAGAGTTCAGATGCAAAACCAGCTAAATCCATCTGATGTCTTTCTTTAAAAAAAATGCGTTTTTATCAGGCTAAGATGTATAGGTTTCTATGTAAGTACCGGTACGTCTGATTGGACTGAGGCTGGTATTTTAGTGAGTTTGAAGAAAAAGTATTTAATGGACGTATAATATGTATCGAGAGCATTCACTCAGTATCATTATCTCATTTTTGACCGAGATGGCTTTTAGCTGGTTTTGCATCTGAACTCTTCATTTACTAAAAGTACATTTTTATTCTTTCTTTCTTTTTTCTTTCTTTTTTTTTTTTAAAGAAATTGGTACTTTTATTCAGCAAGGATGTGTTAAATTGATAAAAAGTGATAGCAAAGACTTTTTAACAATTTATTCATCAAAGAATCCTGAAAAAATCACATTGTCCAAAAAAATAAAAAAATTAAGCAGCACAACATTTTCCAACATTGATAATAAAAGTAAAATATCAACATAGTAGAATGATTTCTGAAAAAATGATTTCTACTGAAGACTGGAGTAATGGCAAGTAATGTGTGTGCATCAGTGAAAGCTTAGCCTGCTTTCCCCCGTTCATTTTCAGAAACTCACCGCGCACTTTAGGGGGTTTGTTAAAACTAAATGGGCTCAGGGTAGGCGAGGGAGACGCAGACTTCCACTGTAACTTTACCTGCTGGTGTCGTTGTTGGACAATGTTTCTTTAGAAAAATAAGTGATTAATACACTTTTTACATGTATTTTGTAATATTGGCGTTGTTGAGGAAACACCCCTGATTACACGTTTTTATAAAGTATTATTAAAATATAATAATTTTGTATTTAGAAATCTAGACTATTTCATTCAATGAATGAAAATAAACTTCTCTGGCTGAAAATGACTAAAATTATAAAGCAGATCACAAATTAATTTTATGATCTTCAGGTCTCCCTGTTCTTTCTTGCAAAGGTGTAAATGTAAGAATCTGGTGTCAATGATTAATGATCCGTAATGAAGATTTGTAAAAAAGATTTGCTGATCTTTGTAAAACAGTTAACTCCCAGGCATTAAATTAACCCAGAATGATCCGGAACAACACTCATCTTCGATATGCTCTAGTATATACATAAAGAAAGAAAATACACTCTGGTCTTTATTCAGTGAGTGCTTTTGCTTTAAAATTGTTAAAACTTATTTTATTATGCTTCCTTTTATTCAAAAGTAGATGTGGCACACTCGCCTGGAGCAACACAGGGCACAGTGCACCCTTAACCCTGATATCATTTTTATTGTTTCTCTTGGAACAGACTCCAGTGTTAAATAAGCAGGGAAGCTGGACCTAGATCAGTGGTGCTGCAGATAATGATAATGAGGGCAGATCTAATTGCAGCAAAGCTGGTATGCCACCCGCAGATGTCTCACCTACGACTGACCTGCTGTCCGCAGTCAAGCTGTGATATGTATCTCAAATTTTTTTTTCCATGCCATAAAAGCAGTAGGAATGTGGGTATCTGTCTCCACACTTTTAGTTCTGCAGCGTGACTTGGCCAACAGTGTGTAATGGCAGTGTTGATCAGACCTTGTAACAAGCCGGCCTCCAGTGAGTCAGCTTGCCTGTCTTCTCTCATAGCCTTTAATCCTGTCTTTTGGAGGAAAAGAAGGAAAAAACAGTGGAGAAAAATCCATACCCATCCAGCAGGGCCATCCTCATGGCTTGTGCCTCAAAAGAGCCACAGGGATCGATGGCATTTGTGTAATTGGCTGGCCAAGGGTCTCTGGGACTCCTCACAATGTAATTTCTGCTCTCTTTTTTATCTTGGGCAAATTGATCACCATGTCAGAAGATTCACCAAACAGAGTGCAAGAGAGGTGACAATTTGTTTCTTCAATGTGCTTCGGTCCTTCATTCTGCACAGAGGGTAATTTTTGGAGGGTAGTGCTTTCAGAGAATGTAAGTCAGTGAAAACACTGTGATTTTAACCAGGCTCTAGCTTCTGCAAATTCGCAGCGATTAGAGCAAGATTGCTGGCTTTCAGTAAAAATAACATGTTTTAGCCCAAACATGCTTAACAGCAGCATCAAATTGGTTATGTTTATAGAAGTTTATAGGTGACATTTTATCAATCGCAGGATGGATTTGCAAGTTGGTTTTATTGCACTGGTTTACTGGTGTTTGGGATCAGTAAAAGTTGTAATGTTTTTTTTTAATGTTTAAAGTTTCTAAAGCTCATCAGGGCTGCATTTATTTGATCACAATAGTTTTCTATGTGAATATATTTTAAAATGTAATTCATTCCTGTGATGCAAAGCTGAATTTTCAGCATCCTTACTGTAGTCTTCAGAAGAAGTCTTCATTTTGTTGGAACCTGTGATACTTTTTATTCAGGATTCTTTAATAAATAAAAAGTTAAAAAGCACAGCATTTATGTAAAATAGAAGTAAAGAAGTAAATTTTTATTCTTTCTTTTTTTTTTAAATAAATTGGTACTTTTATTCAGCAAGGATGTGTTAAATTGATAAAAAAGTGATAGCAAAGACGTATATTGTTGGTACTTTTTAACAACTTATTCATCAAAGAATCCTGAAAAAAAAAATCACATTGTCCAAAAAAAATAACAAAATTAAGCAACACAACATTTTCCAACATTAATAACAAAAGTAATATATCAACATATTAGAATGATTTCTGAAAAAAATGATTTCTACTGAAGACTGGAGTAATGGCTGATGAAAATTCAGCTTTGCATCACAGAAATAAATTGTATTTTAAAAATAAAAATAAAAATAAAAATAAAAAAACATTGTTTTAAAAATGGTTTATTATATAATGTAATATATAAATGATCCCAATAAAAATATTATTATAATTAATATCATATATATATATATATATATATATAGTAAATATAATTTACTATATAAGTATATATAGTAAATTATTATAATTTAATAATATATACATATAATAATTTATTATTCAATTATAATAAATTAAATCATTATAATGAGCATTATTAGAATGATTTCTGAAAGATCATGTGACTGTAATAATATGTACCGGTAATAAATATGTAATAAATGTAGCTTCGTTAGCTATAAAGTTGGTAGCTTTGTATAAATTGATATATAGTTATAAATAATTTACAAATACAATGTAAAAAATGTACACTACATTTTTTTTTTTTACTTTTATTGAGCAAAGATACATTAAATTGAATAAAAGTGACAGTAATGTTGTTCTTTTGAGCTTTCTGTTCATCAGAGAATCCCCAAAAATGTATCACAGTTTCCATAAAAATCACAGCAACTGTTTTCAAAAATTTATAATAATTATAAATGTTTCCTGAGCACCAAATTAGTATTATTTTGGTATAATCATTATAATCAGTATAATTACATTAAATAAATAATACATTATATATAACAATAATAAATGTTGTATTTAAATTTAAATAATTTATTATTAAATGATATATTAAGTAATTTCTAATGAGCATTATTAGAATGATTTCTGAAAGATCATGTGACTGAAGACTGGAATAATGACTGCTGGAAAATTCAGCTTAAACAAACAAAAAAATAAAATAAAATAAAATAAAATAAAAATAATAATAAATTAAAATAGAACAGCTGTTTTAAATTGTAAGAATATGTACCGGTAATAAATATGTAATAAATGTAGCTTTGTAGCTTTGTCTGAAAATATAAAAAATTAATATGTAAATATATAAATTGATATATAGTTCCCCTTCAGTCGTTTCACTACGACGTTACATATGGGAACTCGCTTGAGAGTCCAATCATCTCCAAGCCTTATTCAAAAGGCCAATGAACATTCATGAACATTGGCGAGTGGTATTTGCATGCCAAGCCACTCCCCCGTACATACGGGTATATAAGATGGCGGCGTGCAACCACTCATTCAGACTTTTGCTTTTGGAGCCTCGTCTTCTGAGCCATTTAAAAAAAAAAAGAGTTCCTGAGTTCACACTCTCTCTGCTGGCGTGCTGCCGAGCTACTAAAAGAGCTTCATCTAAAAGAGCTTCATCTAAAAGAGCGTTCGGCAGCCGCCAGCCTAATCCTGCGGGCTGCCGTTTTCACGGCATTCAAGCCTCCCGCACTCCAGCGAGCCCCGCCCGTTTGAGAGCACAGTTGTGCCGCGGTTTCTCCCTGGGCGGACCGGGATTTCAAAAGAGTGAATTTCTCGCGGCTGTCGAGGACATCTTCCCGGTATGTATCTCCGGCCGTGCGCTTCCGGGTGCGGTAGTTTCCTCGCCTCTTTGGACGGACATGATCGCTGTCTCACGTGCCTGGGCCGAGAGCACGCTGAGGCAGCGTTCACGGATGGTACGTGCGTTCATTGCGAACGTATGTCCATGGCTGCGTTAAAGTCCCGCCGCTCATTCATGAGTAGGCACCCCTTGTTGTCTTCCCGCGGTAAAAAAAAAAATAAATAAATAAAAAAATAAATAAATAAAAGCCGCGATGAGGCACTTGGGGGACATTCAGGTGACTGTGCAGAATGTTCCGTCGGCCCCAAAGCCCCGCGGACTTCTGCGTCACCGCGCAGTCCCGTTGAGCTGCCAGAGCAGTATACCTCCCCGTACAGCGGGCTGGGTATCTCCTTTGGCGCTCCCCAGGAGATCGAGATGTCTGCTGCAGCATCAGAGGGAGAGTCTGGCGATGAGGCTGACGACTCGGCGGGTCGGTACCCCTCTGCGGTTGCCGCCCCGTCTGAGACGGATGCTGAACTGTCGGCTATGCTCCTCCGAGCCGCCAAGGAGATCGGTCTGGAGGTGCCCAAAACACCTCCGGCCGATCCCTCTAGGCTGGATGATTGGTTTCTGGGGAGGGCTCCCGCGGCACCGCCGCGCTCTCCCCCAGTGCCTTTCTTCCCGGAGGTGCATGAGGAGCTGGTGAGGACTTGGCGAGCCCCGCACTCTTCTCGTCCACGTCCCAGCTCCTCTCCCCTCGCCTCTCTCGACGGCGGTGCAACCCGGGGTTATGAGGCGGTCCCTCAGGTCGAGCGCGCTGTCGCGGTGCATTTATGCCCGCCCGGCGCTGCCACCTGGCGGGATCGGCCCCATCTCCCCTCCAAGGCGTGTGAGTTCTCGTCCGCTCTCGCGGGCCGGACTTACCGCGCCGCTGGACAGGCTGCCACCGCCTTGCACGCCATGGCCACCTTACAGGTGTACCAGGCCAAGGTGTTGAAACACCTGCACGAGAGGGGTTCTGACCAGGGTGCAATGGAGGAACTCCGCGCCGCCACTGACTTCGAAGGTGACGGCGCGTTCCCTTGGTCAGTTGATGTCCACCATAGTGGTCCAGGAGCGACATCTATGGCTGACCCTGGCCCAGATGGCAGATGTCGACAAATCACGGTTTCTCGACGCTCCTATCTCCCAGGGCGGCCTATTCGGCGACACCGTCGAGGACTTTGCCCAGCAGTTCTCGGCGGTTCAAAAGCAGACGGAGGCGATTAAACACATCCTGCCCCGCCGCGACATTCCAACCACGTCCGCAGGGCCCCAACCTCCGCCTGCTCGTCGCCGAGGGCGCCCTCCCGCGGCTTCCAAACAACCAGCTCCGTCCCCTGCTAAGGTACATGACACCAGATTGGCAGCCCGACGTCGAGCTGGCCGTGGGAGAGCGGCGCCGCCCGCGTCTCAGGGGCCGGTCACCCGCAAAAGATCTGCGAAGCGTCCCTGACACGGGCAACCTGGAGGTGGAGGGAATCGCTCTTTGGGGGATAACAACATCAACGTCCCCACTCCCGGTGGAGGGCCGGGAGCTGTCACAGAAAGAGTCAATTTTCTCACCTCCGGGGTTCAGGCCCCGAGTTCCATCTTTGAGCAGCGCCCAAGAAGTGTCTCCTCGGATTCGGACTCGGAGCCTGATGTCGCCAGCGCGGGAACCAGGGAAGAAGGTAAGCGCTGCCCAGTGCAGTCTGACTTTTCTCCAGGACGTTCTTCCTTCTGGGATCAGTCCCCTTCCCCTTCCCCCCCAGGCTGCCCCACTGCGGTCACGTCGGTCAACGTCCCTTTGATACCCCTGGCGACCAGGCTGGGAGCCTGGCTTCAGCTTCCCAGCCCCTCGCGGTGGTTGATTCGGACGGTACGTCTCGGCTATGCGATTCAGTTCGCCAGGCGTCCGCCCAGGTACAGAGGCGTCCTTTCCACTTCTGTCCATTCGGACACACATGCTGCTGTGCTTCGTGCGGGGGTTGCAGTCCTACTGGCGAAGGACGCAATCGAGCCTGTCCCTCCAGCCGAGATGAAGTCAGGGTTTTACAGTCCTTACTTCATCGTGCCCAAAAAGAGCGGTGGGTTAAGACCCATCCTGGATCTTCTAGCTCTGAATCGGTCCCTTCTCAGGCTGCCGTTCAAGATGCTCACGACGAAGCGCATCCTAACATGCATTCGTCCCCAGGATTGGGTTGCAGCCATCGACCTGAAGGACGCGTACTTTCACGTCTCGGTCCTGCCTCGACACAGACCCTTCCTACGGTTTGCTTTCGAGGGTCGAGCGTATCAGTACAAAGTGCTTCCATTTGGCCTCTCCCTCTCTCCCCGCGTCTTTACGAAAGTCGCGGAGGCTGCCCTGTCCCCTCTTTGGCAGACGGGCATTCGCATCCTCAACTATCTCGACGACTGGCTTCTCATAGCTCACTCGCGAGATCTGTTGTGCGAACAGAGGGACTTGGTGCTCCGGCACCTCAGCCATCTGGGCCTTCAGGTCAACCGAGAGAAGAGCAAACTCTCCCCAGTGCAGAGGATCTCTTTTCTCGGTGTGGAGCTGGATTCGGTCAGTATGACAGCCCGCCTCACCAACGAGCGCGCGCAGTCAGTGCTGAAGTGTTTGGAGTCATTCAGACACAAAACAGCGGTCCCTCTCAAAACATTTCAGAGGCTCCTGGGGCATATGGCAGCCGCAGCCGCAGTGACGCCGCTCGGCCTGCTTCATATGAGACCGCTTCAGCGCTGGTTACACGATCGAGTCCCGAGATGGGCATGGCACCGTGGCACACTCCGGATTGGCGTTTCCCCGCAGTGTCGCCGCCTGTTCAGCCCGTGGTCAGACCCGGCCTTCCTTCAGGCCGGAGTCCCCCTGGGACAAGTCTCCAGGCATCTTGTGGTATACACGGATGCCTCTTCCACGGGTTGGGGTGCTGTATGCAACGGGCAAGCAGCATCGGGCTCCTGGACAGGACCTCGACTGCAATGGCATATCAATTGCCTAGAGTTGTTGGCTGTGCTTCTGGCCCTTCGTCGCTTCCGACCGACGTTGCGTCACAAGCACGTGCTTGTTCGCACCGACAGCACAGCGACTGTAGCCTACATCAACCGTCAGGGTGGTCTACGCTCCCGTCGCATGTCACAACTCGCCCGCCATCTGCTCCTATGGAGTCAAACGTGGCTGAAATCGCTACGTGCCGTTCACATTCCAGGAGAACTCAACCGTGCAGCCGACCAGCTCTCACGGCAGTCCACCCATCCTGGAGAATGGCGACTCCACCCCGAGACAGTCCAGCTGATTTGGAGCCATTTCGGGGAGGCCCAGATAGATCTGTTTGCTTCCCCCGAATCCTCCCACTGCCAGCGGTTCTACTCCCTCAACGAGGCTCCCAACAGCCTCGGCAGGGACGCACTGGCACACAGCTGGCCTCCGGGGCCCAAGTACGCCTTTCCCCCAGTGAGCCTCCTTGCACAGACACTGTGCAAGATCAGGGAGGACGAGGAGCAGGTTCTGCTGGTTGCGCCATACTGGCCCACCCGGACCTGGTTTCCAGAACTCATTTCCCTCGCGGCAGCCCCTCCCTGGAAAATCCCCTTGAGGAGAGACCTTCTTTCTCAGGGGATGGGCACAATTTGGCACCCGCGCCCCGACCTGTGGAACCTGCACGTCTGGTTCCTGGACGGGACGCGTCAGACCTCTCCGGCCTTCCACAGGCCGTGATAGAAACTATCACTCAGTCCAGAGCCCCCTCCACAAGGCAGGCTTATGCGCTGAGATGGGGTCTGTTCGTCGACTGGTGTTCCTCTCGCGGGGAGGACCCACAGAGATGTACGATTGCAGTAGTGCTTTCCTTCCTGCAGGAAAAGTTGGAGCGCAGGCTGTCCCTTCAACTCTCAAAGTGTACGTTGCTGCCATTGCAGCGTACCACGATGCAGTGGATGGAACATCCCTAGGTAAGCACCAACTCATCGTGAGGTTCCTGAGGGGTGCGAGAAGGGTTAATCCCCCCAGGCCGCACCCCATACCCTCTTGGGACCTCTCCGTCGCCCTCCAGGGCCTGCGGGAGGCCCCATTTGAGCCACTTGCGTCGGTTGAGCTAAAATATCTGTCACTTAAGACAGCGCTCCTGACTGCACTGGCCTCCATCAAGAGGGTAGGGGACCTACAAGCTTTCTCTGTCGACGAAGCGTGCCTAGAATTCGGGCCCGGCGATTCTCACGTCATCCTGAGACCCCGGCCTGGTTATGTGCCCAAGGTTCCCACCACGCCTTTCCGCGATCAGGTGGTGAACCTGCAAGCTCTGCCCCTGGAGGAGGCAGACCCAGCCTCTGCGCTGCTGTGTCCAGTTCGCGCTCTGCGTATATACGTGGACCGCACTCGGCACTTCAGACGCACCGAGCAGCTCTTCGTCTGCTTTGGAGGTCAGCAGAAAGGGAATGCTGTCTCCAAACAGAGGTTGGCCCATTGGGTGGTAGATGCCATCTCCCTGTCGTACCAAAACCAGGGAGAGCCATGCCCCTTAGGTGTTCGTGCCCACTCCACACGGAGTGTTGCCTCATCCTATGCGTTGGCTCATGGCGCCTCACTAGCAGATATCTGTAGAGCTGCGGGTTGGGCGACACCTAATACCTTCGCCAGGTTCTACAACCTTCGCGTAGAGGCCGTATCCTCCCGTGTCTTAACATAGACATCACAGGCGAGCGGGAGTCCGGCTGGTGTCGGCTTGCTGCGCCATTCCTAATGGATCCGTGCGCTATTTCCCTCAGTTGTTCCCTCCGGCGAACCTGGGTCCTCCATGCCCCGCAGTCAGGCCTAGTGCGGAGTAGTGCTTGTCTGTGCTCCGGTTGGGTCTCCTTCGCCCAGCAGGTTGTGGCAACATGTTTCAGTATTTTTCCACGGTCAGCCAGAAGGCCGATGTTTCCCTCATATATCCCTAAAATCTATGGATATATTGAATTTCTTGTGTTCCACATGTAGAGATTTCATGTGCTCCGCCCCCCCAACTCCTGCTTCAGTACAACTGGCATCCCTGTGGGGCCCCCTATTGGCCCCCAGGGCGTTGGGAAGGTTACGCTCATATCCGTCTGCTGACACGTCCGCCTGTCGGCACGCGGTGTGTTGCGTAACGCGACGTCTGGTTCGTGGCCTGTTCCATGGGTCTGTTCCCATATGTAACGTCGTAGTGAAACGACTGAAGGGGAACGTCTAGGTTACGTACGTAACCCTCGTTCCCTGAAGGAGGGAACGGTGACGTTACATCCCCTGCCACGACCTGACGTCGCGCTGACGCCGGGCTGCAGCTCGGCTCCTCAGCAAAAGCCTGAATGAGTGGTTGCACGCCGCCATCTTATATACCCGTATGTACGGGGGAGTGGCTCGGCATGCAAATACCACTCGCCAATGTTCATGAATGTTCATTGGCCTTTTGAATAAGGCTTGGACATGATTGGACTCTCAAGCGAGTTCCCATATGTAACGTCTCCGTTCCCTCCTTCAGGGAACGAGGGTTACGTACGTAACCTAGACGTTTTTCCAGGCGCGTCCGCGCCACTTCGAGATAAAAACATCTCTACTTTTCAGAATGCCGCAAGCGCATCGCGGGTCATGTGACAAGAATCAACCAATTAGCTCCATCCTTTCCCTAACAACATTGAAAGCTCAGCCAAGATTAAGAAAACGCTGATCATAGCTGTACAAGGAGAGCCATTTTTAAAGGGGTCATCGGATGCCCATTTTCCACAAGTTGGTATGATTCTTTAGGGTCTTAATGAAAAGTCTCTAATATACTTTGATTAAAAATTCTCAGTGGTTTTGTAAAACAACACCCTTTTTACCTAGTCAAAATCAGCTCTGCAAAAATCATCTCATTCTAAGGGGTTGTTCCTTTAAATGCAAATGAGCTCTGCTCACCCCGCCCCTCTCTTCTCTCTGTGGAAAGACGGTCTTGTTTACATTAGCCGCATTTAGCTGCGTTTAGCCGCTAAACTTCCTAACTAGCACGTTATAAGGAAAGGCGATCGCAAAGATCCATAAAAAACCCCTTATACTCACTTTTGTTGTAAGTGAAGCTGGATCATAAATGATTCGCGCAAACATAGACGGATATATGTAGATCGGGAGGCGCATTCCCTTCACAAACAAACCTAATCTACTGCATCTTCAGTGGCTCAGATGTCGGGAGTAAATGACGACCACTATGTTCATTATTACATCCAGCAACACAACACCTCAATCGCTCAATCGGAGATATTCTTGTCTAATCTACATCCCTGCTCCAGCATCGAAACATGGAAAGTTACTGGACTGTGAAAACTGATCTGAGGTAAGAGCTCATGTCAATCAACTATTGTGGGAGCGGCCTCTGTTGGTGTGACGGCACACCGACAGGTATCTGAGAAGGGCTCGATTTGAAAAAGGGGATATCATTTTTACAGATTAATCAAAAACCACTGCATGGATTTGTATCATTATAGGGTAGATTTGTACATACACTGCCAACACACATTAATGTTCAAACAACATGAAAAAGTGAACTTGGCATCCGATGACCCCTTTAAATAAATTTAGTAGCAGAGCTACAGCAAGCGATTTTTAGTGCTGGAAATCCATTTGTCCTTTGTTGAAACTTCTGCGTCTTCATTGAGAGCGCAGGTCGTGGTTGCTTAGCAACGGCAGATGCCACGGGAGCACAAGCTACAGAACACTTTGGAAAGAAGGAGAAAGTGGCCCACCTAGCGTTTTCTATCCGTTTTTAGGTGCAACATGTGAATGGCCCCTTATGTGATCTGATGTGGATTCTTATCACAGAATGAGGCAGACAATAAATTCTATACTCATATGCATGTCGATTAGCAATATATTATTGCAGACGAGTGTTTATTGTCCTCACATTTCATCATTCAAACTGTTTACCGTTATATCTTGTTTTTATTCAGTTACAGCAGTAGCGATGCCCTTATCTGTCCTTATCCGGGTGCGCTATTGAGCAAGTTTACTACATCAGAAAAGCAAACATGTGGAGGTAGATATTGATGCAAATGTCAAAATGCGTTAGTTTACAAATCATGCAATATGTTAAAAGAGTTTTGAAGTCATAAACGTAGTATTATGGAAAGAACAGTGCAAAATAAGTCTTTATTAATCTATTTGCTTCTGTAACCATAATTTGTGTGAAAAGGTATAGGAATTGTTGGTGTTTTACTGCCACTAGTGTTAATTTCAGCTGAAATGGATGGCAGTGAAGTTTCACAGTGCTTTCAAAGTGAAGTGTCCACTGGGTGGCGCTAAAAGTGAATTCAGTTTTATCCGAAGCAGATAAACTTGAATCTGGCACATTTTATTATGTTGGTTGTTTGTATCGCTGCATTTCGTAACTGAAATGTCCAGTAAGTGGTTCATTTATTGTTTTTTTTTTTTGTTTTTTTTGTGCTAAAAGGTTAATGCTCTGCCATATTTTAATAACATACCACCTACACCATACCTAACCGATAAAGTTAACAAAAGCAAACGTAAGATAAAACGCTTTTGCTGAAGCAACCATATAATTTTAGTTTGCTTTTATAAGTCTTTAAGCCTTTTAAAGTGATTCACGTTTCCAGGACTCGAACACAAATGCTTCGCATCTCAAATGAAGTGCTGTACCGGGTGTGCAATC
>VONZ01001370.1:0-159166 GCA_012976165.1 Labeo catla | reverse complement strand
CGCTACTTTGTACTTTAGCCATGAAGAACCTGGACGAGAGCAAAACGCAATTATCGTCAAAAGAGACACCGTTATTGGTTTTAAAGTAGTAACACACGAACTATACAGGTTAAAACAAACTAATAGTCGACTGTTTGTGTTCACTGTACAACAACACACATGATCATGTTGCAGGATTGTTTTTCACACAAGATTAAACATTCCTGAAACTTCCGTCGTCACGACTACAAAATGAGAAAAAAAATACGGTCGTGGTCAGACTTGTTGGTGTCCTCAGTAAATATGATCAAAAAGGCTGTGAAAATAAATCTGCATTGTTTATTCATTCGATCTTTGGTACAAACTCCCGTCCTCATCATGCATTAGGACGATATAAACACACGTCTTCTTCCAGGCAGATTTGTAACATCTTCAGTCGATTAGAACTTAATTATTAGGGATTTTCAGTGCTTGAGCTCTTTTCTTATAGACACTTTCTAATTTGTGAGGCTTAACAATCTTTTGCTGCACATCAGAACTAAATATTCTTTAGTTTTTCTCGTTGTGATCAATGATTCCCTCTATGGTGCACATTATGTTCTAACTATGAAATATTTTTTCACATAAGTTTTTATTACATGAAATAGCTTCAATCATACAAATCAAAAAAAAAAAAAAGTGAAAAAAGTGAAAAAAATTTTGGGGGGTATTTAGGAAAATGTTGTCATATGACAACAATGTACCACAATGGAAAATGGCCCAAAATTACTTTTCCTATTAAATTATGATTTTCTTTTCATTTCAAATGCTCATTTCTTTTATCTTTTTATTTCTTTCTATATATTATTTTTATTTAGTCTTAATTTCCATCAAAATCTGCCACACACACATACAGACACATAAACACATGCACAAACACACTCATTATTACGGTCACTGAAGGCAAACTCATCCTCATTGTCATCACATGGAAGAGGAAACTCTGCACTCTTCCTATTGCCCTTTCTGTAAAATATTGTTGTATTAATTTTTTGCAAAGACTACATAATTTCCTTATTTATACATAGATACACATATACTACAATAAACATTTCAAATAAATAAATAATTACAGTCAAATTATTGATATTACTGTCTATAAAAAATCCCAATGGGGAAATACATTACTTCAATTCCACTGTGGTACAGCGTTGCCATGATATTTTCTCATTTTACAGAAAAACTATGTTAGATAATATTGATTTCTGAATAAAAATGTGTAATTTACTAACCAAAGATGATGCAAAAAAATCTCCCTTGAGAAGAGATATTAGGTTTATTTAGGTTTACAGTGCAATTTCTGGAGCACTTCAACAGGTGTCCTCCATGTTGGGGTGACAGTGTAAAAAAGTGTTTGGAGGAACATTCAAATGTCATGTGGCTTAAAAACAGCACATCATTGACTACCTTAAGGCCCTTTTAATTAACATATTACATTATATTGTATTTTTTTCAGAATAACAAGGAAGTAAGTAGAAAGTAACTGTTGCCATATGACAACACCGTACCATAGAGGGTTAAGGGAATTTGGCCTTTGTATTACCTCTGTGACGGTTCCAGTGAATAACCAACCCATTCTCACTCCGGAGGCGTCAAAAACTGCAGAACGGTCAAGCGCCTCTAGCGTCACTATGAAGACGTCAACGGCGCCCCTCGGCGTCACTATATCGACGAACTGGGACCTACATTGATTTCAATGGGATACTCATGAGAAGGTGATCGCTATGAAATCACGTTCAGGAAGTCTCATTCAGCACACATCGCGATATTTGCCATCAGTTTACGTGTGCCACAGGTTGGGTGAGTAGTGGTAAATACGCTGTCTTAATGTTTGTTTTAAAATGTGTCCTGTCTTCTTTATTAATCAGATTAGCGCCGTATGTTTATTCACTTGATTACATCTGTCATCCGAGGCTGTCTTTGCGTTTTATTGCGTTTAACTAAACGAACACACCTGCTAAATGGGGCGATTAGACTCTGTCACGTGACATGTCATAGATCTTCCATCAATTTCATATTCATATCAGGTTCAAAGACGTACGTTGTATGTTTTTAACACAGTACCTGTAGTTGTACTGTGATATTTGAAGTTAAAACAAAGTAAACAGGATTATTTCCATGCTTTTACCTCAGTAACTGCAGTTTTACTGATATTTGAAGTTAAAACAAAGTAAGCAGGATTATTTCCATGCTTTTACCTCAGTAACTGCAGTTTTACTGATATTTGAAGTTAAAACAAAGTAAACATGACACTTAGCATGTTTTACCACATTAACTACAGTTTCACTGTGAAATTTAAAGTGAAAAGAGTAAACGTGATATTTACCATGTTTTTACTACAGTAACTGTAGTTTTGCTGTGAAATTTAAAGTTAAAAACAGGACACTTGCCATGTTTTTACCAAGGTAACTGTAGTTTTGTAGTTTCAGTAAAAAAGCACAATAACCGCATCACTTATTATGCTTTTACTGTAGTATCTTTAGTTTGACTGTTATATGTATAGTAATAGCACAGTGATCACCAAACTTACTATGGTTTTACCACCGTAATGCTAGTTTTGATGTGCTTTTACGACAGATACCACAGTAATCACTACACTTAGTATGCCATGCTTGTAACACCTTTTAATGTAAAAACAAAACAAAAAAAGTAAAAATGAAAAAAAAGTTATTTTTTATTTTTGTTCATTCATATCAATTTAGAACTTAAATATGTTGCTCACAGATCATTATTAACATTCTCTATATTATTCTATTTTCTTTCCCTTTTTTGTTTTAGCTGATAAGACCTAAAGGAAGCAGTCAGCCCAGTCTTGTTTGTGGAGAGGTCTTCATTTAGAAACAGAGAAGACCGAAAGCTGCGGAGGGAGACATTTGCAGTGGTAGGTCTGTGTTAGTTTTACCCTTTTATCAAACATTCCTGCTGTAATTTGCACAGCATATATAACATGTTGTTTCTTAAACATTTCCCTTGTCCAATTACCCACACTTGCAGTTTTGCACCTTGACTAATTGTATGACGTATTTCCTGTATTTGGCCCAAGTGTTGAAGTGAACATGAAAACCACAAGTGTGTGTAGAACTTTTCATTACCTGATGGGACACACTTATAGTGTGATAAAAATGCGTAAAACTAGATTTATTACAGGGATTTATTTTTAGTTTCAACATTTTAAAATTAAACTTCTAAATGTCTGTTCAGTATCTCCCTAATTAAGTGATTAAAAAAAGCAGTTGCAAATGATGTACAAAATCAATATACTTCTCTTTGCATAAAACATGCAACACTTTGTTTTACTACCAAATTATTTGTAATATCTAATTATTATAATTATTATTCATAACTTGCATTGGAAAGGTTTCCGGGACCTCTCGCAAGATCTCACGATTTATTCCAAAACATGATGCATGATGGGATACGCTAAGCCTCCTGAGCAGTATTTAAAATGGTGTGGATTTAGTGTGCTTTAAGAGCACTGCAGTTTGGCATTATTAAGACCTGGGACAGTCTTGAGCACTTACTTCCTGTCGCATGCATGTGCTATAAAGTGGCCAAGACCGCAAGTGTGGGTAATTGGACTGGGTAAAAGTTTTAAAAATGCCCCATTATTACATCAAAGTCTTAATAATTCAATAGTTCAGTTGAACACTTCTATGATATTGTACAAGTGTACTTGTAGACAGTCCTGCAACGTTTACTCTACTGCTCATTGCCTCAGTCCCTGTACAGTCTCATCTGACACTATCACTATATTTGTAAATCAGTTGTGCCCCTTTTTGGAAAGCAGTCAGATGCCCCACACAGTCAGAAACTTTATATTGTCCATTGGCTTCTTAACAAATTACTTAAAATGGTCCCCGTCAGTTCATTGTCCAACATTACATGATGTCTCTCTGCACCTCGTAATTTAGCTGTTTCCACGAGTGGAAATGCTAGTTTGATGTGTCCTGTTAGCATGTAAACATATTTAAAAGAATTCATTATATGTGTAGCTTGATTTACTTTTAACTAGACTTACTATTACCTAGGACTTACTATTAAAAATGGATGCATTTAACATTTAATTATTTAATTTAACATGTAATTTAATTATTTAATTTAACATATAATTACAGAGGCTGTTTTTACAGTCTAACCCCACATTAATGTGTAAAGCAACAAGTTGCATGTAATGTAATAGTATCTTCTTCCTTTCCTGTCTTACAGGATTACTCACAGATTGTGCTATCTTTCTTTTTCAGGTCTCTACAGTATCTAAACAACAGCTCCTTTATGAACCCTCACAAACCTTCCTAGAAACTAAAAGAGCTGTTACTGAGTCTCAGTGAGTCTTGCCATGATCAGCTCTTCCCAGGTACATTTTCTAATTAACATTTACTCATCAAATGCTCTGGTCTCAATCTTATTTTAAATTAACTTAATTATATTTTTAAGAGTAAGTGTATAATTTCTTGTTTTACAGAAGAGAAGGAAGACCAAGGAAGTCCTTTGTTCAGGGTGAGGAATGAATATGGCCATCTTGCACCCAAACAAAGAAGACAGCAAAGTGCACATGTCCACTGGTATGTCTGTACTGAAGCAGTGCTGTATGATGTAGTACAGCATTTTATGATGATCTCTCACAGGACTGTTCATGCAGCAGTGATTATTCTTTTTTGTAATAATTTGTATTTTTATTTATTTATTTACTTATTTACTAGGTACAACTTACAATTATAGCATGTTAGTGTGTCTGGAACATTTTTTATCTTAAGTTTTTAAAAACCACACCAACTATTTTATTTAATTGTTTTGTAAAATGTTGTGTGTAATAAATTGTTGATTAATAGTTGATTGGTTTGAAGCAAGGCCTTACACTACACAGACTAAAACACATTTGTATTTTAAGATGGAAGCAAGAGAATTCATGAACTTTGGAGAAAGATTCTAGAAGAAAAAGACACATTTACTGCAGCAATAGATGAATTCTAGAGGCAAATACTCTGAGAACTACACATGGCACTTTTGCCACTGTAACACTTTAAGTTTCGCATAATGAAATTATTTTGGAAAGTATTTTAACCATTTTATTTTGTACAGATGATCTCATCAGCCAAATGAGGGGGTTTGACCAAGTGATGCTCTTGAAAGGAGAGAAAGAAGAGGATGTTGTAAATTGTCTTCAAAGAAAAAGCTTCTCAAAAAGTCTTAAAACCTTAAAGGTATGTGTACAGTACCTTAAGGGCCATAGTTGCTCACCCAACATCACACAGAACATAAGCTGAGCTGACTGTCCATTAAACAACTTCATCTGAATTGTTTGTGTTTTTTTGTTTTATTTTGACCAGGTCTAGGAACTGTCTGAAAATGGGATGTCAGGAGTGAGAGATCCTCTGGCTGAGAAAAAGCTACACCACATCGGTGCTGGATATCAACCACAAACTGTTTACAGACACGACAGAAGAAGATCATGATGGGGAAATGGATGGAGAAGAGCAAGACACCAGTTTAGATGTGATGATAATGAATCATTATTTTCTCAAACAGTATCAATTTATATATATTTACGTCCTTATTATTACCACATGATCTGTATTAAAGTTGACTGGAATGGATTGTGTGACTTTAAGGACATTTCATCACTTATTTGTCTGTCTTCAGCTGCAGTGAACTGATTAATATATGATGTTATTGTATTTTTAATAATCCATTATTATTTTAATTATTTTAATAATCCATATTTTTCTTAAATGTCATTTGTCTTGATGCCACTTTTTCAGCTCTATGCTGTATGCTTCAATAAAATGAATATGGTGAATATTGTGTATTGAAAATTCTTGGTAAATACATAATTTTACTAGGTCGGCTCATATGTGTATATATGTTTTATACTTGGAAAAACTAGATTTAATTAATAACCTGATTGTTATTACTTAAGACATAAACATTTTTGATCTGATTAATGATACTGGGGACGACAATACACCAAAAAGTTATTGTATATATTTAGTGACAAAAATGCCAATTTTTGGTGAAATAAAGGGAATTACAAGATTAATTATTTTGCATTACTAGATGCTACCATGGGCTTTACTGCTACAAACACTTAAGGGATAACTGAGAACGTACCAGGAATGATCAACGTGCATCTTGTACTGCATTAAATCCAAGAGCATGCACATTACTGATGCCTGGCCTGTGAGGAGCAAGATAAGGGGGTGAGGACGACATATTTACACTGATTTTTGCTAATTATTATTATTATTATTGTTATTATTATTATCATTTTACTACTGCATGAATTTGTCCTTGTGTAATATCACAATGTGTATAAATTGTCTTTGATTACTGCTTAACAGTGAGGAATAGATAATGGCAAGTTTACCTCAAAAATCTAAGAAATAATCTATTATTATGATGATGATGATGATGATGATTATTACTATTATTATTAAAGCATTTCTTTCATTTTTTTTTTCTGTTTCATCAGATGGCCTCACAGTGTCCTGTCAAAAGTTATATGAGGCATGATGTAAGAATAGAAAAGGGTGAACTGTGAAAACTCTCAGATGTAAATGTAACTCAACACAGTTTGTTGTCCATGATGAGGTGAAAACATGTATGTAGGTTTTACTGCCCTTCTACCCCCAGGGGCCCAGTAGCACCCTCTGGAAGAGCCAAAAAATGCATAATTCAAATGGCTGTAAATTAGAGTCCGATTGACATATCAAAAAGAAAATCGGCATGATTACTACTTATGCTATTTTTTATTAAATAATGTTGGGCACAGTTTTCAGAAATATATGCAAAGCTGTTATAAAGGCATTTTAAATATTGCTCACAGTAAAATACCAACTTTCAGCCTGCCTCTCAAATATGTCATAGAGATTTGCACAATAAACATATTTAGATATCCAGTTTTCCATTAAAGATATTATTTATTTAATTTAATTAATAAAACGTTTTAAACTACATTACCCATAAGCCTCTGTCATTCTGTCGATGGAATGGGAAAACATGGCGCTGTTATTTGTAGTTCACTGAAGTTATGCTTAGGGTTAGGGTTAGGATCTCGCTAAAGGAGTAATTTCTCTCAACATAGCAATACTTCATTGTTAACTTAATATATTACTAACGTGATAACATCAGCAAAACATACTTTTGGAACATAATGCGCTGTTTAATAAGGGTTGAAAGATAATCCAATCACAGCGAGTCCTGCGGGTGACAAGGGAACTTCACAGCCACTGACATCCCAGCTGAACAGAGGCGTCACCCTTACTTGTCCATTTATGGTCATTTATAAGTTTCTTCCGTTTTTCGGCTGACGGGACCAGAGCTCTGGACGGGACAGACTCGGTTAACCATAATTGGATTAGCTATTTATTAGATTGTGTTTTATTAACGTCTACACCTACAGTAATTATTGTTGACAAAAATTGGGCAATATTGATTTGCTGTATCCAATGCAGCCTTAACCCATAGTTTTATCTAATTAAATTAAATAAATAACGTTTATTTATTTATTTATTTTGACCATAGACAAGTGTATTTACTAATCAAGTGTGCTTCTAACATTTACATTTACATTGTGTTTTAAAGTTATAAATATATTCACTATTGAGTTTCATAATTCTCTACCGTTTTAACTCTAAGAATAAAAATTTAATAAATAAACAAATAAATAAAGCATAATGAAAAGCTTAGTTTTGTAAGCATTTCCCAGTATTTACTGAAATGTCAAACATAGTGCCCAAACTACTGCACTGCATCCTCTGTCACCAAGCTTGTTTTTGCCACTATGAAGAATAAATAATAAAATAAATGGATAGAATAAGCAGTTAATTACAAAAATTTATTTAATTATAGTTATACAATTAATTATAGTAAAATAGAACTTGTGTATAAGGTGTGTAACTCAGAAATATATAACAAAAGTATATATGTGTGTGTGTGTGTGTGTGTGTGTGCCAAACAGTATTTTTACAAACCACATACAAAATCTTACAAACCTTCACAAAATATTGTATTGTCTTCTCTTAAAAAACAATAAATAAAAAATAAATACATATATAAACTAAAATGCAAGCAATTAAGAACAACACTGTACATTTTAAACTGTAATACTTTTATTGTGACTAAATGCAAAGCAAATTACAATTGTTAGTGATAATTATAATTGTAAATGTTAACTAATAACAAAAACAAAACAGTACATATAGTGTATGTCTTTCAGAGAACACTGGAAACAAATGCATTTTCTTAAAAACTCAAACTGACAACACATGTAAATGTTTCAAACTAACATAAAAAATAATACCAAACATATGACAGAATAACACCATGAAGTCATGCATGTTAAGTGTGTCATATCATCTATAAAACTCTATAAGAATCTATAAAAATCAGCACAGCACCAAATAAACATTACTTGTCTGAACAATGGAAGAAACACCTGCTACATACAAACGCAGAAATATACATTTGACAATAGCATCATGAAAAATATAATTTTGTGATAAAACCATTAGGAAGACACCAAGTAAAGTTTGTAAGGCTTAAACAAGAGAACACAATGCTTTATCAATACGAAAAAGACTATTTTTAACTATTGTTTTCATTACTGGTTCTGTATATAGTATATGGGTTGCTGGAAGGTCAAAATGCATTCATTATAAGCTTATAATTAAAACAAAGTTGCATCTTCTGAAAAAAAAAAAAACAAAAAAACTGTAAAGTCTTAATAGTGATCTGGTGCCATTTCTGTATGTGTGGGGGATAAAAAGTTAAAGAGGGCCTTGTGCATAATGGAGAAGGACAGTGTTATCTGCAAGAAACCCTGTAAGACAGAAAGAAAGGAAAAATTATTACATTACATGCAACATGTTAGTTTATACATTACTTTGGGGATTTTTTTAGGCCCGTAAAAGCAGCCTCTGCAGAGATGCTGTATAATCAAATTTTACATGCATCTATTATTAAAAGTAAGTCATTAATAACAAGCTTCATATCTAATTCTTTTAAACATGTTTACATGCTAACAGCACACATCAAACTAGCATTTGAACTCGTGGAAACAGATAAATTACGAGGTGCAGAGAGACATCATGTAATGTTGGACAATTAACTGACGGGGCCCATTTGAAGTAATTTATTAAGAAGCCAATGGACAATATAAAGTTTCTGACTGTGTGGGGCATCTGACTGCTTTCCAAAAAGGGGCACAACTGATTTACAAATATAGTGATAGTGTCAAATGAGACTGTACAGGGAGTGAGGCAATGAGCAGTAGAGTAAACGTTGCAGGACTGTCAACAAATACACTTGTACAATATCATACAAGTGTTCAAGCTGAATTATTGAATTATTAAGACTTTGATGTACTAATGGGGCATTTTTAAAACTTTTACCCAGTCCAATTTCCCACACTTGTGGTCTTGGCCACTTTATAGCACATGCATGTGACAGGAAGTGCGTGCGTAAGACTGTCCCAGGTCTTAATGATGCCAAACTGCAGTGCCGTTAAAGCACACTAAATCCACACCATTTTGAAGACTGCTCAGGAGGTTCAGTGTATCCCATCATGCATCATGTTTTGGAATAAATCGTGAGATCTTGTGAGAGAACCGGAAAACTTTCCAATGTAAGTTAAAAATGAATAATAATTATAATAATTAGATATTACAAATAATTTGGTAGTAAAACAAAGTGTTGCATGTTTTATGCAAAGAGAAGTATATTGATTTTGTACATCATTTGCAACTGCTTTTTTTAATCACTTAATTAGGGAGATACTGAACAGACATTTAGAAGTTTAATTTTAAAATGTTGAAACTAAAAATAAATCCCTGTAATAAATCTAGTTTTACGCATTTTTATCACACTATAAGTGTGTCCCATCAGGTAATGAAAAGTTCTACACACACTTGTGGTTTTCATGTTCACTTCAACACTTGGGCCAAATACAGGAAATACGTCATACAATTAGTCAAGGTGCAAAACTGCAAGTGTGGGTAATTGGACAAGGGAAATGTTTAAGAAACAACATGTTATATATGCTGTGCAAATTACAGCAGGAATGTTTGATAAAAGGGTAAAACTAACACAGACCTACCACTGCAAATGTCTCCCTCCGCAGCTTTCGGTCTTCTCTGTTTCTAAATGAAGACCTCTCCACAAACAAGACTGGGCTGACTGCTTCCTTTAGGTCTTATCAGCTAAAACAAAAAAGGGAAAGAAAATAGAATAATATAGAGAATGTTAATAATGATCTGTGAGCAACATATTTAAGTTCTAAATTGATATGAATGAACAAAAATAAAAAATAACTTTTTTTTCATTTTTACTTTTTTTGTTTTGTTTTTACATTAAAAGGTGTTACAAGCATGGCATACTAAGTGTAGTGATTACTGTGGTATCTGTCGTAAAAGCACATCAAAACTAGCATTACAGTGGTAAAACCATAGTAAGTTTGGTGATCACTGTGCTATTACTATACATATAACAGTCAAACTAAAGATACTACAGTAAAAGCATAATAAGTGATGCGGTTATTGTGCTTTTTTACTGAAACTACAAAACTACAGTTACCTTGGTAAAAACATGGCAAGTGTCCTGTTTTTAACTTTAAATTTCACAGCAAAACTACAGTTACTGTAGTAAAAACATGGTAAATATCACGTTTACTCTTTTCACTTTAAATTTCACAGTGAAACTGTAGTTAATGTGGTAAAACATGCTAAGTGTCATGTTTACTTTGTTTTAACTTCAAATATCAGTAAAACTGCAGTTACTGAGGTAAAAGCATGGAAATAATCCTGTTTACTTTGTTTTAACTTCAAATATCACAGTACAACTACAGGTACTGTGTTAAAAACATACAACGTACGTCTTTGAACCTGATATGAATATGAAATTGATGGAAGATCTATGACATGTCACGTGACAGAGTCTAATCGCCCCATTTAGCAGGTGTGTTCGTTTAGTTAAACGCAATAAAACGCAAAGACAGCCTCGGATGACAGATGTAATCAAGTGAATAAACATACGGCGCTAATCTGATTAATAAAGAAGACAGGACACATTTTAAAACAAACATTAAGACAGCGTATTTACCACTACTCACCCAACCTGTGGCACACGTAAACTGATGGCAAATATCGCGATGTGTGCTGAATGAGACTTCCTGAACGTGATTTCATAGCGATCACCTTCTCATGAGTATCCCATTGAAATCAATGTAGGTCCCAGTTCGTCGATATAGTGACGCCGAGGGGCGCCGTTGACGTCTTCATAGTGACGCTAGAGGCGCTTGACCGTTCTGCAGTTTTTGACGCCTCCGGAGTGAGAATGGGTTAACAGATGACTGCTTGTGCAAATTTGATTTACATCATAAAATAATCACGAGAAAGTGTGCTGAACAACACGATGTTCTCATGAATCACAACTGTTGTCAATGAAGCGTGTAATTCTTACCGTAGGAACCCAGAGACTTTCCGCCTATAGCAGTTATGAGGCCGGGGAATGTGTGAAATTCTCCCGCGACCGCGCTTTTAAACCCTGCAAGTCTCCCTCGCGCCCCGCGGACGGAGGATTCGTTAATCTGCGGTTACCACGAATGTAGACACCCAGTGCTTTAAGTGGCCCAAAAGAGGTGCCGGTACTCTATTTTTTTCCCGCCTCCCCTGAGGTAACAACAACTATATTGAATGGGTTTTATATACAACAGTCAACAGACAACCTTATACAAAATAATAAATCATTTTATTAGTTTGTGGATTTGCTTGAGCTAGAAAGAGCTACTGAACATAAATAAAATGTGCACAAGGTTATTGAAAAAATACCCTTAGAAAGAGCTACTAGAAAGAGCTACTGAACATAAATAAAATGTGCAAAAAGGTATTGAAATTTTTTTTAACAAAATGTACATAAAATAAATTATAAACTAATTTGTATTTTGCTCTCTCTTGAGTCACTGCTGCTATCAGCAGCAGCACTTGTAAAGTGTTTTTTTTACACAAAATGTATATAAAATAAATTATAAAATAATTTGTATTTTGCTCTCTCTCTTGAGTCCCTGCTGGTATCAACAGCAGCACTTGTAAAGTGTACCTGCAGAGCTTGGTCCCTGATAGCACACGTACATCTCAGAGACGTCTATTTGACGTCTGCATTTACATCTGTAAGACATCTGCAAGACGTAGTTTGCTCATCTGCAATACGTCTATTGGACGTTTCCTATTAGATGTCAAATAGACATCTATTAGATGTCTTTAAGATGTTTATGATTTAGAATGTATGTAAAACTGACATCTTACAGATGTCTGCCAGACGTCTGTACACAGCGGATGCTTTCCAGATCAAGAGATCTTTAACAGACATCTTGCAGACGTACGTGTGCTATCTGGGGTAGTTCTCCCATACTGCTTTCACTGTTCTCTCACTTGAAGCAACCCAAACATAATAACCATAGAACAGTAGAACATAATCTTGAGTCTTGAAGATGGTTCATTTCTTTACCCCTGAAAAATATACAAAAGCAGATTCAGCAAAATACAATCACAGTACACCAAATGAAAAATGAGAAATACTGTACAAATAATTTTACCTAGAAAAGGCTCCAGCACGTTTTGGGCTCCACTTTCCTTTCACTTTGGGCTTCGCAGTTTGTGGATGCTGCACTTCTCCTCCCTAGTGCCAGCCATGTCTGCACATATGTTTGTGCGTTAAACTGATCCAAGGGTGGTCCGTTGCATTTCAGGAAAATCAGATTTGAAAGCCTTTTGATGTCGAGAGAGTTTCTTTTATCTGTCAAAGTATCATTCATTGAGCTGAAAGCTCGCTCGCATTCACTTGTTGATACTGCAATGGTGTGGACAGCTGTAAGAAGCGGCTTCAGGGCTGCTGGTGTCTTGGAAGCTTTAAGGTCTTTATACTCCCTAAATCCTAGGACACTTTCCCTCTCCCCAACTCTGAATCTCTGACATAAACGTCTGACCGCTGCATCCCCATATTGAATATCTAGAGATGCAGGCCAGGAGTCAGACTGGAGGACCTTGATGTCTGAGAGGAGGTGACTATCTGTCTTTTCAGATGAGGTTTTACTGACATGCGAGGAAGTTGTTGGAGTCATCCTGCACTTAACATTTTCAGCCAGGCTACGGAAAAATTGGCCATGGTTGATTTTTATAACCCTCTGATTTTCATGCAGGCATACATTTCTGAAGATTTTCTCCTTTTCAGCTTCAATGGCAGTTTGTGTGTAGGGACCAGGTGTGGATACCATTGACTCAAACACCCGGATTTGTCGGTCCAGCTGCCTGTCGGCTTGATCCAAAGTCATGTCCCGTCTCTGGAGCATTCTTGAGAGGTCACTGAGTTCTGTGAGAGCGTCATACATGATGCCAAGATTGACCACAAAAGAAACAGTAGTGAGAACATCATTGAGTCCTTTGTATTTTGCTCTCTCTCTTGAGTCCCTGCTGGTATCAGCAGCAGCACTTGTAAAGTGTACCTGCAGAGCTTGGTAGTTCTCCCATACTGCTTTCACTGTTCTCTCACTTGAAGCAACCCAACGCACTGATAAAACACGGCCTATCACAAGGAGACGTTGTCCAACATTGTGAGCACTCTCGGTTAACTCCCTTTGGTTTTTTGGTGATGCATGGTAGAGGGAGTAAAGCTGATCTAAAAATATTTTAAAGTGGTTGATTCCTCCTACCTCCTTCAAAACATCACAAACTGCCAGTTCCAGTCTGTGATTGGAACAATGCCAGACAAACAGGTAAGGGAATTTGGAACAAAGCTGCGCAGCAACTCCTGCTTTCCTCCCAAGCATCACTGAGGCTCCATCACAAGCAAATGCCAACAAATGTTCCTGTAGGTAGTGAGGGTCAAAGCCATTATTATGAAGACATCCTAACAGTGCTTCAGTGATGTCCTTTGCTGTGGTCCCCTGCAGCTCAATCAGTTCAAAAAATATTGTGTCTGGATTTTCACTGGAAATAGCTGACCGCAGGCACATGACAAGCACAGACTTTCCACTTATTGTAGTGGATTCATCAATGAGCACACACAATTTTCTTTCATTCATCACTATGTCATTGACTACCTTCTTTTTCATTTCAGCTGCAATGTGATCCAGTATATTTGCACATGAGTTATTAGAGTGCAAAACTCTGCCCATCTTGACACCATTTAAGACTTGCAACTGGACATCTATTGGCATGTCTGTAAAGGGACGCCCATGCTTGCCAATCTTATAAGCTGTTCTAAACACATTGCAAGTTGAAGCGTAGTCAGCCTTTCTCATATCTTCAATGTGTTTTTGCATTGTATTTTGTGTTGCCTTCTCTTTTATTTCAACTGCTTTCTTGTGATAAATTGAGTCTCTGTGCTCTTTTATTTTCTTTCGTAGTGAGTTTTGCTGTGCAGCCTTGTCCCTTCCAAAAGACGAGATTAAGCACCCACTCCACTCCTGTGACACTCTCTGCCCTTGCTGCATGTCCACGCGAGCACAAACTTGACTACACACTACAACCCAACTTTTGATTTCTGCTGATCAGCCACTTGTAATTTGTGGAGAAATACCGGACTTGTGCTTGGGACCAACATTCTGGCCACTCATGCTCGCTAACGCGGCTGTTGTCATCGGTAGAAATGGTGTCATTCTCGTCCTCGTCGCCAAAAGTGCCGTCGTCCGCGGCTGCGGCACTAGTGCAGCTTTCATTAGCTTGCGTCTGACCTGCAGCGATATCATTCTGGCTTGGTGGGGTGTCAGCCAGCGAGTCCTCTGATTCTGACCTTGTTCTTTTACTACTCAGAGTCTGAAGCCAGGAGAGCATATTAAGTGTTCATTGTTTTTGTATTTTAACCGAGCAGCTGTTTGCGTGTTTTACACACCCTCTCCGGACCACGTTGAGTTGTTGACATGACAACGGCAAAAGCGACGCATGCGCTTTTCACTTGTAAAACACATTGGTGTATGGGTAATGTAGTCTCTGCTCTCGGTGGGACGAACTAGGAAGCGTGCTTGTGAAGGGCGCTCTGAAAAGCGGCAGCGCAGCCAAACGATTATAACAGATGTGCAAATGAGAGTACCGGTACGCTAAAAGCACGTTCTGGGCGCATGGAGAGGTGGCGGTACTCTCAAGAGCTATATTTAGAAGTGGCGGTACTGAGTACCGGCGCGTACCGGCCCACTTAAAGCACTGTCGCCCATATGAAAGAACTTGGGTTGCGACTGAACGCAGAGAAAAGTGTGCTTTCTCCGTTACAGAGAACCACTTATCTAGGCGTGGTGTGGGATCGACCACAATGCAGGCATGTCTTTCTCCTGCTCAGATCAAGTCATCCTCGTGGCAGTCAAGAGAGTGAAAGTAGGCACTCACTGTGAAGCAGTTTCAATAACTGCTAGGTCTGAAGGCAGCTGTGTCCAACCTGATACCTCTTGGCCTGCTGTACATGAGACCCCTGCAGTGGTGTCTCAAGACCAAGGGGGTTCTCCCCGAGAAAAACCAAGATGGCGCCGGTGAGATCGGCTGCCGTCGCAACTGCTCCGACCCCCTTTTATCGTTTTTTTGTTTTTTAAGTTAGTTTTCAGCGTTTTTAAACCGGCTACATCAGCACCATTGGGTACATTGAATATGATAGAGACACTCTTGTTTCTATTGGTGTACAATGTACTCACAATTCGACGTTTGTAACTCCGGAACCGAGCTGGCCGAGTGAGATCCGGAGGGAGAACAAAGGACGCGACGCGAAGCGGCGGCCCCGTGGGAAACGAGCCGGCATCAGGAACAGGCTGAGAGCCCGTGCACACCGCACTCCTCTGCCTAGCATCCTGCTTGCCAATGTCCAGTCACTGGAAAACAAACTCGATGACCTCAGGGCCAGGGCAAAGTTCCAGAGAGACATTCGGGACTGCAATCTCCTCTGCTTCACCGAGACATGGCTGAACCCAGCGGTGCCGGACCACGCCATCCAGCCGGCAGAGTTCTTCTCGGTTCACCGCATGGACAGGACACGGGACTCGGGGAAGTCAAGGGGAGGCGGCGTGTGTTTAATGGTGAACAACAGCTGGTGCAACAGCGCAAGCGTTGTTCCTCTTGCACGCTCCTGCACACCCAACCTGGAACTACTGACCATCATGTGTCGTCCTTTTTATCTACCTCGGGAGTTTACATCGGTCATAATCAGCGCCGTTTATATTCCACCACAAGCAGACACGGACACTGCCTTATGCGAGCTGCATGAAGCACTCACACAGCACCAAGCTCAGCACCGGGACGCTGCGCTCATTGTGGCGGGGGACTTTAACAGTGCCAACCTCAAACGCGCAGCACCGAACTTTTATCAACACATCACCTGCCCCACCAGGGGCGATAGGACACTGGACCACTGCTACACTACAGTCAAGGACGCCTACAAAGCACAATCTCGTCCACCGTTTGGGAAATCTGACCACGCCGCCATCTTCCTCATGCCAAAATACAAACAAAGGCTAAAACGGGAAGTTCCGGTTCAGAGGGAAGTCACGCGCTGGACGGACCAATCGGTGGCCGCGTTACAGGACGCACTTGATGACGCTGACTGGGACATGTTCCGGAACAGCTCCGATGACGTCAACGTGTTTACGGAAGCGGTTGTGGGATTCATTGGGAAACTAGCGGATGATACCGCACTGAAAACTACTATCAGAACGTTTCCCAACCAGAAGCCGTGGGTGGATAAAACCATCCGCGACGCTCTGAGATCTCGCACCGCTGCCTACAACGCGGGACTTGCGTCGGGGGACATGGTCCCGTACAAGGCAGCGTCATATAACGTGCGGAAGGCGGTGAAAGAGGCGAAGCAGCGCTACGGGAGGAAACTAGAGTCACAACTCCAACAGAACAACTCTAGGAGCCTGTGGCAGGGACTAAGGACAATAACGGACTATAAAGCACCAACATCCGGTATGATGAACGCGGACGTGACTCTGGCAGGCGAGCTAAACACTTTCTACGCTCGCTTCGAGGCTGCAGCCAAAGACGCTAAGGATGCTAATGCTAGCGGCGCTAACGGCTGCAGACATGAAGACACTGCCAGCACCGGAAACACGTTCATCATCTCCGAGCATGACGTGAGGAGAGCCTTCAAGAGAGTGAACACCAGGAAAGCAGCAGGACCAGACGGCATCTCAGGTCGTATTCTCAGAGCCTGCGCAGACCAGCTAGCACCTGTGTTCACAGAGATATTCAACCTCTCTTTATCTCAGTCGGTGATCCCCACATGCTTCAAAGAATCCATCATTGTTCCTGTCCCAAAGAAACCTCATCCTGCTTCCCTTAATGACTATCGCCCTGTAGCCCTCACCTCAGTAGTGATGAAGTGCTTTGAGCGACTGGTCAAAGACTTCATCATTTCTTCTCTATCAGACACACTTGACCCACTACAGTTTGCTTACCGTCCAAACCGCTCTACAGATGATGCCATCTCTCATCTCCTCCACACATCACTCACTCACCTGGACACTAGAGGGGGGAATTATGTTAAAATGCTCTTCATCGACTACAGCTCAGCATTTAATACCATAATTCCCTCCACACTCACCACCAAGCTGGAACATCTGGGTCTCAGCTCATCTCTGTGTCAATGGATCTGTAACTTCCTAACTGGCAGACCACAGGCAGTAAGGATGGGCGGACACCTCTCAGCCTCCCTCACTCTCAGCACTGGAGCCCCCCAGGGTTGTGTTCTGAGCCCCCTGCTGTACTCTTTGTACACATATGACTGTGTGGCCACTACTAGCTCCACCACCATCATTAAGTTTGCTGACGACACCGTCGTGGTGGGCCTGATCTCTGATAACAACGAGACGGCCTACCTGAAGGAAATTAGAAATCTGGAGAACTGGTGCCAGAGGAATAACCTCCTTCTAAACGTCAGCAAAACAAAGGAGCTGATAGTGGACTTCAGCACTAAGCAGGAGAGGAACTACCAGACACCCATAATCAACGAGAGCCCAGTGGAGAGAGTGAACAGCTTCAAATACCTCGGTGTTCACATCACGCAGGACTTGTCATGGTCCTGGCACATCAACACCATGGTGAAAAAGGCCCGACAGCGTCTCTACCACCTCAGACGCTTGAGAGACTTCAGACTGCCCTCCAAGGTGCTCAGGAACTTTTACTCCTGCACCATAGAGAGCATCCTGACGGGAAATATCTTAACCTGGTTCGGGAACAGCACCATGCAGGACAGACGAGCCCTACAGAGGGTGGTGCGATCAGCTGAGCGCACCATCCACACAGAGCTCCCTGACCTGCACTCGATCTACAGCAGACGGTGCTGGACCAAGGCCAGGAAGATTGTGAAGGACCTCAGCCATCCCAACAATGAACTGTTCTCTCTGATGAGGTCAGGAAAGCGATTCCGCTCCCTGAAGGCCAACACAGAGAGACTGAGGAGGAGCTTCTTCCCACAGGCGATACGGTCTCTCAACCAGTACATCACACAGTACTGATCCGTTTTGCACATCCACACACATTTGCACTACCCATTTGCAGTTGGGAGAAGCCTGCGCGGGGATAAATGAGTGGAATTTACATACCATTTATCCCCTGTATGCCTCCTTACCCACTTCCACTTATACTGCACTGCACAGAACTTCTTAACTTTTTATTTATTTATTTATTTATATAATTCATCTATTTTCCTTTTATTCTGTTTCATTTTTATTGCTAGCTTACTTTTTTTAAATTATATTATATTATTATATTTATATACTGTACTTATTTTTCATATTCAACTTCTATTTTGCCGTTTTACTTTTACTTAAATTGTTTTACTTAACTGTTTCTTAATGTGTCAATTTGTTGGGGCAGTCGTGCAATACATTTCACTTCATGTCGTACCGTGTATGTATGTGAATGTGACAAATAAAATTTGAATTTGAATTTGAATTTGAGGGGAAACCTGCTTTGCATGATCAAGGTCACACGGCGATGCCTATGTGCCTTGGACATGTGGAGGAGATCTTGGTTCTTGTCTCAGGGCCCGGTGCTGGGAGCTCCTTGTCGCCACGTAATGCTAACGACGGATGCATCCCTCACCGGTTGGGGAGTGGTCATGAGTGGCCACCCCGCCCGCGGTCTGTGAAGCGGTCACCATCCAGCTTGGCACATCAGCTGCTTGAAGATGCTGGCCGTGTTTCATGTACTGAAACTCTGTTACCCAGACCTATGAGGCAGTACATATAAGGAGGATCCTGACTCCTATGGTCCAGGACCTCTGAGGGCAGGCCCTTCTGTGGTCCACCACATTTTCGGTGCCCGTCTCTCCTCGTTGCCTTCGGGAGATCAGCCTCCCAACCCTGCCAGTGCTCCAGGGCACAGCGGTCTCCAGCGAGCCCACACCTCAGTCTTCCGCCCGGAAACGTAGCGGAGCTGGGGAGCTCGCCACCCCTGCGGGGGTCTCTACAGCAGCTAGTAGCAGCTCAAACAACACCAGAGGCCATTCTCGAGAGACTGGTTCCCTTAGTAGATTATTTGGCAGCGTGGAAACTACTGCCAAATATATCTGCTTGGGTCCTGCGCACTGTAGAGTGAGGCTATCACATTCAATTCGGCACTCCCGCCGCCACCTTTCAACGGGGTCTTCCCACTCTGGTGGGCCCTGAGCAGGGTCTGGTAATGGAACAGGAAGTAGACACTCTCTTAAGGAAGGCCATCGAGGTGGTCCCTTCTCACGACAGGGAGTCCGGGTTCTACAGCCGGTACTTCATTGTTCCGTAGAAAGATGGGGAGGTTCCATTCAGATCTGAAGAACGCATACCTCTACATATCCATCCTTCAACACAGGAAGTCCCTGAGGTTCGCTTTGGGGGCGAAGCGTACCAGTGTCGGGTTCTTCCGTCCGACCATGCACTCTCACCCCGCACTTTTTCTCGAGGGAGCTGACTGACCGCGTTTGCGTTTCCCCGCGGCTCAGCTCCCGCTTCTGTCGAGGCAGGGCGGCAGCTGTGATCGTGGGGATCGCATATAGATCTATGGATGGGTTAGAGACGGGTCCTCTCTCTCTCTGCCTTTCTCCCTAGATCTAGCGCTTTCTCTCAGGGCTCGGAAGTCCACGTTGCAGTTTTTCCCCCTCTGAGTGAGAGCTCGCGCTGCTGCGGCTATCTTTCTCCATGGAGATTGATGCTGTCCGCAAATGGTTCGCTTTGGGGCGAAGCGTACCAGTGTCGGGTTCTTCCGTCCGGCCTTGCACTCTCACCCCGCACTTTCACCAAGTGTGTGGATGCTGCTCTGGCTCCTCTGAAAGTGAAAAGTGAAAGTGACAACGTACTGTCAACTATGGTGACCCATAGTCGAAATTGGTCCTCACAGCAGTGAGAAGTGAACACACACGCACACACACACTGTGAACACACACCCGGAGCAGTGAGTAGCCATTGCTCCAGCGCCCGGGGAGCAATTGGGGGTTCAGTGCCTTGGTCAAGGGCACTTCAGTCATGGTAATGAAGGTGGAAAAAGTGCTGTTTTATTCACAATCCCCACCTTCAATTCCTGCTGGTGTGGGAATCAGCGACCATCGTGTTACAAGCCCGACTCTCTAACCATTAGGCCATGACTGCCCATGACTGCTCTGGACTCCAGGGCATCCGCATACTGATCTATATCAATGATTGTTGATAATAGATCGTTTCAGAGCTTTGGGGGTTCGGCATTGAGATGCCGTACTCACTCATAAGAAAGTGTTGGGGTTAAGACTGAACATCAAGAAAAGTGTGCTTTCTCCATTACAGAGAACCACTTATCTGGGTGTGGTGTGGGATATGACCATGATGCAGGATTTAATCAATCCTCACTGCAGTCGTGAGAGTGAGAAAAGGCTGGTCACTCACTGTATAGCAGTTTCTATAACTGCTGGGTCTGATGGCAGCTGTGTCCAAAGTGATACCTTTTGGCCTGCTGTACATGAGACCCCTACAGTGGTGGCTTAGGACCAAGTGGTTCTCCCCGAGGGGAAGCCCGTTTCACACATCAAGGTCACATGGTGATACCCACGTGCCTTGGACATGTGGAGAAAGCCTTGGTTCCTGTCTCAGAGCACGGTGCTGGGAGCTCCTTGTTGCCGCGTAACGCTAGTGACGGATGTGTCCCTCACTGGCTGTGGAGCGCTCATGGACGGCCACCCTGCCTATGGTCAGACATCCTGCCGAGGCCCAGGGAATGGATGCTTCACCCAGGGGTGTTGAAGCAGATTTGGAGAGTGTTTTGCCAGGCTCAGGTGGACCTCTTTGCGACTTGAGAGACATCGCAATGTCCCCTCTGGTACTCTCTGACTCATCCAGCTCCACTGGGGCTAGATGCCACCACAGCACAGATGAATGTTTCTGTAAACGTATGCGTGTAAAACCAGAGATGTAAATGAGGCATGTTTAGCTCAGCACTGTTGATGCGATTGCAATATATTTCTGTTTAGTTCAACATTGTAATTATCTCAGAAGTGTGATTAACCTGTCAGATGTACACTTAATGTATATTTACCCATGTTTATGTAAGTTTATTCAGTTTCAAGCTCAGTCAAGTTTAATGAAGCACAGTATATACGTATATTGCATTACAGTGTTAAGTAGAGATGTTTAAATTTGTCAAGGTCATCTTGTTTATTCTAAACTCACTTAATTTATGTATATTTCTCATTTTCTCTGTTTAGACCACACACACGAACTTGAATAATAAAGGCACTCCATGGCAACGGCCAAATTTACCTAGCAACCAGTCCACCTTTACTACAGAGAGTGTGCCATTTTTTTCCCTCACCGGAGTTTTGGAAGTTGTCATAGCTTCCGGTCTCTCAACTGAGGTTGTTGAGACCATCCTCCAATCCAGAGCTCCCTCCACAAGGAAACTGTACACCCTGAAGTGGAAACTTTTCACTTCATGGTGTGGAGACTGCCAGCAGGACTCAGTTAACTGCCCACTTGGTACAGTGCTGGGGTTTCTGCAGGATTGGTTCTCCACAGGGTTAGCCCACTCCACCCTGAAGGTCTACGTGGTGGCTATTTCGGCCTACCACGCCCCTCTGGGTGGCTCCTCAGTGGGTAGGAACACCCTCGTTACACGTTTCCTCCACGGTGCACTGAGGCTGAGGCCTCTGGCCAGGTGTAGCTTTGCTAAGTGTGGTTGGGATGCTATTCCATAGCCTTGAGTCCTCTGAACAAAATTGTGAACAAATACAATAAGGCGTACACGTGTTAAAATTTAAGTTAAAGGGTTTTCTGTACATAGAGACTATTTTTATCAATTCAGTCTAATATTTGTGGGTATGGCACTCTTTTAAATTCAGGTATGTCTGATTCTGTAAAAATGCAAAATATGCAACAGGGCTGAAGAGGTTTCAACCACAGTTTTTGTAGCACAACCATGGCTGTTTTGTGGTAACCATTGTTTAACTATAATAACAATGGTTTAATTTTTTTAAACTACAGTATAAACATGTTTTAGCCCATCAGAGTGGAGTGCATGTTCTCCATTTAGTTTTGCTATTAAGTCCTTTGTTATTTTATTATTTGCTGCTTTATATATACTTATGTGAGGACACAGATTATTTTTATATTTGGTTAAATATAAGCTTTGTGCAACACTTCTTTACATTATGCATTTATTATTATTATTTTTATTATTATTATTATATATTTTTTTGTGATTGTGATCACAGGTGAAAATTGCATCAGAGGGGGAGGACTTTTCTGCTCCCTCATATACTGCAGGGACAACTTTGCAAGTATATGCAAAAGATCTCCAGAAATTGGTCAACTTCTGCCCACAGCTGAAAGGAAACATTGACAGCATGCCTATTAAAAATACAGTTTGAACATGATTTTTTTTTTTTTTTTGTTCATCTCAGTAAAGAATCTCTCAAATTATGTCCACGTTTAAACACCATTAAAGGAGGGCTATGAAAAATGTCTTTTATCAGATTGTAAAATATGCCAGTGATGTTTAATTATTTTTTTGATATATTCTGTTCGTCTAGTATATCGCATAGTACAGATAACTGAAAATCTTTTTGAATTTATTTCTTTTTTCTTTAATAAATCTTGGCGTGACTGATCCTGAATTTTCTGTTCCAATATTTGTATTTGATTAGTATTGTACCCTCTAGCATAAAATGTTTTTTTTTTAATTCACAAGATTCTTATTAAAATCATCTGGTCTACTGCATATTATTTTTATACGACACGTTTCTTAAGATTTTTAAAGATAACTGATGACAAGAATCAGCTCGCAAGAGTGAATTTTGGGCTGTAGGTTTATTAAAAAGGTCAGTGTACAAACAGTATATTCCTAATAATTAATAAATCCAAAAAAAAACAAAACAAAAAAAAAAAAAAAGTTCTGTTTGGATCACAATCCATGGTAAACATGAACAATTCAGAACAATTATTTAAAAAAAATACTTATAGAAGGAGTTTAACTACACAGTGTAAGGCAAAAGCAATAATCCAAGTATCTCTTCCAAATTAGTATATTCAGGAAAAAAAAAAAAAATTCCAAATAATTCCTTCATTCTAATGTTTCTAAACAATTTAAACAAATCCACTTTAATATTAAAATCAGCTTCTTTAAAGTTAGGGACAAATGATTCCCTTATTCAGAACTGAAATGTGAGAGACATTTAACATCATACTGTCACTTCCTGGTCAACACTCTTGAATGTGTTCAAGGTCTTCGACTTGTTGGCCTTCTTTCCCCGTCTGATCTGGGATATTCGCCTACTCTTTGTAGTCCTTTCGGATCTCGTTTGTGTCGACTGAGAGATGAAAAACTAGAACTGGAAGTGGTCGAAGAGGAGGGCATTAGTTGTTTGACATGAGTCAATAGTGTCATTGATATGACACGATAGTTGATTGACATGAGCGTCTTACCTCAGATCAGCTGTAACAGTCCGACCTCTACTGTTTCAATGCCGGAGCAGGAATGTAAGTTAGACAAGAATATCTCTGATTGAGTGATTGAGGTGTTGTGTTGCTGGATGTAATAATGAACATAGTGATCGTCATTTACTCCAGACATCTGAGCCGCTGAAGATACAGTGGATTAGTTTGTTTGTGAAGGGAATGTGGCTCCCAATCTAAAGTAAACAATCTCTCAGAGCAGCAGAGAGTAGAGAGGGGTGGGACGAGCAGAGCTCAATTGCATTTAAAGAAACAATCCCTCAGAATGAGATGATTTTTGCAGAGCTGATTTTGGCAAGGTAAAAATGGTGTTGTTTTACACAACCATTGAGAATTTTTAACCAAAGTATATTATAGACTTTTCATTAAGACCCTAAAGAATCATATCAACTTGTGGAAAATTGGCATCCGATGACCCCTTTAAGATCCAAAAGTGATTCAGTCAAGAGCAGTGAATGATTTTCTTTTTGTCTTTTGTTGTTTGTTTATGGACAATATATATCAGCAGGTTTATTTGACTACTTACCGACTGCACATTTATTTAACACATAACCGACTGGTTTTTTCATGAATACACAACACAACTGGCTTTTTGATCTAATTATGTGTGTATTTTACCATTCAAGCGCAGTAAGACGTGAAAGAGATGTAAATTCGTGATGGCGTGCTGTTCAAGAGAGAGACACGTTCTGTGTGTAATTCATCTGTGTCAGTCAACGTGAGCCTCGGATTGAGTTCTTCATTGTGCTTAATAACTCTATTTAACATCGAACATGTCCCATTCTTTATTTACTCATGCGTTAATGTTCTTTCATCACTTTCATACACACAGATATATTTGCATGCCCCTGCTGAAAAAAACTGCTAAAATCAGCTTTAGCCGGTTTGCTGGTTTTAGCTGGTCTTCCAGGCTGGTCTTAGCTGGTCAGCAGGCTGGTTTTAGAGGGGTTTTGGGGCCACTTCTAGGCTTGTCTTAGCTGGCCAGGCTGGCAGACCAGCTAAAACCAGCTACTTCCAGCTTAAACCAGCTAAAACCAACAAACCAGCCTAGGCTGGTTTTACCTGTGTTTGTTTTCAGCAGGGGTGGCATGTTACACTATGTTTCTCCTCCCAATACATAAATCAGCATCTTATCTTATCAGTCACATGGTCTGAATTTTTCCGCTCTTGCAGAGTATTATTTCGACATGATTTCTATAACAAGAATATAACACATTTTACAAAGAATAGATTGATAGAAACATTTAAAGCAAACTCATACATACCCAACATGAATATAAACCTAAAAAATATCCAGTAGTTATTCAAAAGATGTACACAATGAGTGATTAAGACTTGGTAGTCAAATGTGTGAGTTACATGCATAATATGAAGTTATGCATTGTAAGGATTAATTGCTCATAAGTCATTTTAGCGTAATTTTGGTACATGTATACATGGAAGGTTTCTGTGCCATTCTGTGAATGTGATGTATGTTCTGCTAAGGAATGAAAATGTCAAAAGGGTATAGAAGGAATCTCAGTCTGGTCCTTGTCTTGGGTGGAGGAAACCACCCAGTAAAGTCTCTACTAATGATTTTCCTCATGTGATGGTCATGATGTGCTGTGTCTTTGACCATTAATCTTCTTTCTTGCCCCAAAATTAACAATCTACTTACTGAGTTGGAATTGTCAGTAAGTGTTCTTTTGTTTTAATGCTGCATGCTGTTCAAAGCTCCTAGACTTGCTTCAGACTCATGGCGCCAGAATATCATGGACAGATTTATGATGTTGTCTGGTTATTCTGGGCCTCTTTGTGGAATTTGGCTCTTTGGGTTGTTTCAACACTTCTGTTTGAATCTTCAATTGTCTGATTCGCTCTGATACACTACACATCAGATCTGTCAGATGGAGTCTGTAACATTTCAGTACATATGAGTCATGAACATAATTTTTTTTTTGTCTGATGTAACTCAGAATAATGTACTAAAGTATGATTTTTCTGTTTCCATTTTGTTTCAGTTGTAACGTCAACTACAGCAGCAGCACTGAATCCAAAGACCGCAACAAGATCTCAGAATCAAGGTGTGTATGTACATCATCCTCATTTCAGACACTGAATTCACACTAGAATCAGTTTCTAAATGTACAGAATCCTCTCTGGAGCAGCTGATCACAAACTTTAACTCGTTAACTTGTACATTTCCTACAGTACTTGAAGATGAAAACTAATACTTTTATGTGAAAAGTAACTATAAAATGTCAAAGAGACGATTCTAAACCATCATATATGTGTCATGGGCATTTAGTAAATATGAGATATAGTCTGTTAGTGTGCTGATGGCTTTCAGTTCAAATAAACAACTCTCTGGAAAACCTGATACTGATTGCTCAATTGTAGCATCCAGTGATCAGATATCTGCTAGTATTCACCATTGTCCATGGCAACACTGTATATCAGACACCGGCCTGATTATTAGTATTTCTGAAACCAGCACTACATAGAAACAAAACTGGACTGTCCTGTGTCTCAATTATGAAATGTAGCGAAAATGACCTCAGAGGATTAATAATACTAATATTACTGTCAGTATTAATATTACTGTAATATTGGTGCAGTGGTGAGGATGCTGCTCAGCCAGTTGTTTAGTACATTTGAACTGACTATTTTTTAGTGTAAGCTGTAAGATAATATAGACCAGGGGTATGTTTCCCAAAAGCATTATTAGGCAACTGTTGTCGAAAGTTCTGTCATTACCAACATAAATGAACCCCAGAGTATGACGTAAGAGGGAACCCGTGTTGAAACAAATCAAATAAAACAAAAATGACAGGAAACAAAAAAATAGTAAATTATTCATCATGTGCCACATTCAAAAAGCAGCATCTTATTACTCCAGCAAGTTATTACTCCACCATGTGTGTGTGATGTCATTTGCAATGGCCCAATATTGTTAAACCAATGTGGTTCGAACGACCATGATGCGACCATGTTCAGGAAACAGTTGTGACTGGCTAGTTCGTTTCCACAAGAATGCAGCGTACTATAAAGGTTAATCAGCGTGTTACGTCGTTGTATGGGAAACACACCCCAGAGCTATTCAGTTACTGGCCCATGGGACCAAAATAGTCTATCTGCAAGGTGGCAACATTGGACTCAGGTCAGCCAAAAGAAAAAAAGAAAAAAACTAAACAAAAACAATATACTGGAGTCCACAACATCAATAGATGGGAGTGTTAAGAAGTGCTTGTGTGAGGGAGTTATGAGATATCCACAACTCTAGTTTAACAGCTTCAACAGACAAAAAAAAAAAAAAAAAAAAAAGGCACAGTTTTAGCGAGTTACCTCATAAACATAGTCTTAAATAAGTAATAAAAGTTCTAAATGACTGTAAAGAGTTGAGAGAAAATCGGATATGTGTCAGATCCTCATCATGTGTGTCAGGCTTTACAGAGAAACCTGCTGCCGGTCATTGATAGAAATCAAATAACAGAATAAATAGAGAAATCACTGAACTGCTCTAGTCACTGATTAACTTTTGTAGCTTGAATAAAGATTAATCTATAGTTTATGCATATACAATTTTTAGTTTATACAAAGATTGTTTTAAGTTCCATTAATTTAAGGTATATTTCTCACAGTCTATAAATATTGTCTTTCAATTATACTGTAATGTTGAATGGCTATAATTAACAGCTAAACTTGAGGTAAAAATGCATTTATTAATAGAGACACCAGTAGTAGTACTGGTATCAAGGACACTGATCTTCATTAATAAGGGGTCAAGGGGGTGGTCTATTTCTGGGTGGCCTATGAAATTAGAAATTAAACTGAAATGCATATTCAGCAGTAAAATGAACTAATTTTACCAACACCAACATCTATAAAGGTAAAGGTAAAATTAATAATAATAATAATAATAATAATAATAATAATAATAATAATTGCACCTTTTTTCTGAAATTGTGAATAATCACATATTAATATATTCATATTTTCATAATTTCCCACTAAATCTCCAAATTTGGCCCTCAAATTAAGTTACATGAATAGCCCTGATATAACACTTTACAATGCGTGTGCACAAATATGCATTAATTTGTGCTTAACTAATGCATATATATAACTCATTAAGAACTAAACCATTTATTAATAATTACTTCATCAGCAACAAATGAACATTCTATATGATTCATAGATTAAGTAATCAATAAATTGTTATTAGTTCAATGTGTCATAATTTATTAATACCCTAATAACTTATTTTATTAACTAATGGTGTAAATTAATGTGTTAATTACCACAATGGGTTGAAGCCACGCATTTCATCTTCCAGTTGTCTGCTTTAATTAATCATTAGCTAATGATTTGCAAAGATATCATTATGTTATGACTGTACTTGTTGAGGCACAGAACTATTAACTAATTGTTAAGTAATATGTCATTGTGTTTATGGATTTAGATTTAGAAGTAGTTAGTTAGTCATGTGCCTCAACAAGTAAAGTCATAAGATAGATATCTTTTGAAAATCATTAGGTAATGGTTAATTAAAGCAGACAAATTGAATCTGAAATGCATGGATTCAACCCATTGTGGCACATGACTAACTAATTCTATATCCATAACTACATCTTACTTAACAATTAGTTAATAGTTCTGTGCCTTATCAAGTAAAGTCACAACATGATGATACATTTGCAAATCATTAGCTAATGAGTATTTAGAGCAGACAACTGGAAGTTGAAGTAAATAGCTTTGACCACTGTGGTAATTAACACATGAATTTACATCATTAGTTAATAAAATAAGTTATTAGGGAATTAATACATTATGACACATTTAACTAATAACAATTTATAAATTACTTAATCTATGTATCATATAGAATGTTCATTAGTTGTTGATGTAGTAATCATTAATAAATGGTTTAGTTCTTCATGAATTATACATTAACTCATGATTATCTGTGCATTAATTAAGCATGAATAATGTATATTTGTGCACCGTATTGTAAAGTGCTATCGCTGTTACTTCGTCCCCAACGTATTAAGGACAACAAAGATATAATCAAAGGAAAATTTGGAGTTGGTATAACCTCCAAAACCAAAAAAGTTGTGTGGGAAAACATAAGTGTGCAGATAAATGCAGAGTGTTTCTAAAACGTTTAAGTTCAAAGGCAGATTGCTAGCAACAGCCATTTTGGGATAGTTGGGATTTGGTCTTAATGACTTAGGAGTCCCCTTCACTACTTCTAACATTTCACAGAATGAGGAGATAGTTTTAGTGCTAAAACACTTTGTGAAATACTCTTAGAGCAAACATTTAGGAGTCCTAAATTTAGGACTGACACGCCCATTATTTTTAAGATTTTCTCCTAAAGTTATGAGCTACTTTTAGCCTTAAGATGTTTAGTGAATACGTGCCCTGATCTCAGAGTCACATTTACAAATACAGTTTTATTTCTGAATGCACTGACATCTGACACTGAATGACCTGCTGACACAAGGGTTTGTTTATGAAGCTTCATTTAGTAATAAATAACATAATGATCACTCAAATGTTCTTGTGTTTCAGGTACCAGTGGAGTGGATGATGCTCATGTGTTCATCAGTTCTGGTAAAAATGTCCGTCTGCCCTGTAATAATGCTCTTCATGACTGCACATCAACTACGTGGAACTATAAAAACAGACATTCAGCATCAGTTGAACTGATTAGGGACGGGATAATTATAAAAGACATCGAGAGTCATGAGAGACTGAGTCTGGGGTCTGACTGCTCTTTGAACATCAAGAACATCATAAAAGAAGATTATGGACTTTACTGCTGCCGACAATATGTGAACGACATACAACAAGGAACTGATGCTTATGTTTTTCTGCATGTTCTTCATGGTCATTTTATGATTATGTGGTCAATTTAAAAAGGTCAAATTATTCATTTAAATTCCAATGATAATTGATAAGTGTGTGATTTGTGTGTTATTTTGTGTTTCAGTCTCTTCATCATCCTCACAGACTGAGATCAGTGCAGGCAGCTCTGTGACTCTCTACTGTCAGTTGTATTCAGATTCACATAGTAGAGCCTCTTGTGATGTTTGGATCCATTCTGAGGAAATTCAGCTGTTCTGGGTGAATCAGGCTGGTGTTAAACTGACAATATCAGACTCCAGATATCAGATATCAGCTCCAGGACACTGTATCACCACTGTGAATACAACACTCCTGAATGAAGATGACAACAGAGAGTGGAAATGTGAAGTTACTCACAGAAATCAAGTCAAGACCTCAGTCACATATACTGTCAAGAGTTCAGGTGAGGAAAAAAAAAATGGTTACACTTTATTTTGATAGTCCATGTTAGACATTCTACTAACTATAAGTAACTTTGCAACTGCATGTCAACTAATCTTCATGAATTTGCAACTACATGTCTACTAACTCTCAGAGCAGACTGTTAGGTTTAGGGTTAGTAGAATAAGTTGAATTTTCACTGTTGTGAGTTTTACTGAATCCTCTCTTGTCCGTGTTATTTAATAAATGCACGTAATCACTTAAGTTAAATTTGAAAAAGTTGTTAATTGAAAATTAAGTGTTATCTCATGCATTTGAGTAAAGGTAAAGACCTGTTTGTGTTTAATGTTCAGATGTCGTTTCTGGTGTTTTGAGGAGTTTGTGTTATGTTGAAGTTCTGTGGTTTTCATTGTGCTGAAGGTTGGAGCTCGTGGTTTGGTTGTAGATGATGACTATGAAACAGTCATTAAAGCTTTTGTCCAATTTACTTCAGTTTCTCTACTTCAGACATCTTATGGGCTGTCAAGGGCAGGAAGGCATCAAGGAACGTCTGAATCATTATAGATATTAGTAGGAACTACTTTGTGTGGAAACACTTGACACAGTTGACACAGTTTTTTGTTGTTTGTTTTTGTTTTGTTTTGTTTTGTTTTTGTTTTCTTCACGTTTAACAGCTGTTAAAAAAAAAAAAATCACTTGTTTTAGAAAGTGCCTGATTTGTGAAAACTGTCACAATGCCATTTTTTCACATTTCGTTCTTTCTCCCCTTATCTTGTGTAATAATATGGGTTTTCGCACCAGAGGAACATTTCCATAGTTCCTAGAACTATTGACGGAAGTTCACAGTTTTTGACATTTTCACACCACAGGAACTAGGAACGTATTTAGTTGTAGTAACTCCATTTGGGGGTTGGCCGAACACATATAAAACACCAGCTATTCATTGTTTTTAAAAAGCTGAGTAAAAATATCTACTCCACAAACATGGAAAACAGCGATAATGATTGTAAATGTGTGAAGAAAGATGTTGCATTCGGACATTTCAGAGCTCCTGCTGCCGGTGCAAATGCAACAGGAAAACGACTCGAGGGGGAAATTGGTTTTCTAAAAACCACCATGTTGGCTGCTTCCTACAACTGAGTTCTTAGAGCAAATGTTATGTGCTATGAAAGCACCTAATGGCATTATTAGTTAATTTTTAGTTAATAGCTTTGCAGAAAAAAAGTTAAAACCCTTGACAGCCCATTATTAATATTTTAATCATTATATCACACACATGATTTATAAAACTCTACTCTTCAGTTTGGCATTGTGAAATATAGTGATCAAAGATATATAATGCATAAAAATGCTTACAAATTCTACATGGGTCATACAGGCCCTAATAGACTATACTATTTCATAAATCAGAATAGCCTAGCATGACCCATGAAGGACTAATTATAATAATCAATAATGTCATTAATTCAGGACAAGCTGAAGATTTATGGTTTCAGTCTCATATAAAGAAGACATGAATTATACAGTAACACGTCTCTTCACATCAACTGCACTGAAACACTGATGATGAAACACAAACTGTGTCATGTAATGAAGTATGTAAATATGATGTTGTCCTACAGTATTATGATCTGAATGTTCATCTTCTGCAGCTCCAGTCACTTCAACACTGATTCCAGTCAGCAGATCAAACTCTGAGACGACTTCAAGACAAACTACAGCAGCAGCTCCTGCACAAGGTTCATCATCACTGACACACATCAGCAGTCTCTCACTTCACTCATTTACACTTGTTTTATCACAGTTGATCCGACCACAATAACATCAACCTGCTAATTCATGAGTTCAGCATTGAAACCTCAAAGGATTGATAAACATTTATTGATTTAAAATGTTTTCATACAAGGTTGTAGGTTTTAGATGCTGCCAATACATAAATATTCTACATTTCAGTGTTCATGCAAACTTGTCACAAAATGTCTCACTTTACACACAAATATCTATAAATGAGAAAGAGATCACATTGGACAGAAAGATTCTTTTAAAGTGTCATTAGAATTTTTTTTGGTAAATGGAAACCATCAGTTTCCTCCTGACACCTTGAGATTGAAATAAAATGATAATAGATGATGGACTCATGAAGCAGCACAAGTTAATTTATCATTTCTGTGATGTGAAGCTCAAGTATGATGTGATGATGATGATGTTTGGTTTATATGTTTATTATGTTTGAACTGAACTAACAGACATGATCACAGATTCAGGACAAACTGAGGTCAGTTGGGCTGCTGGATCACTGATCAGAGGTATGACGCATCTTTGCCCTTTTTGTTGTTTTATACCTTTGATTTCATTTAAAGTTTCACAGTCTGATTTTCTCATAATCCTCTCTCTCATCTGTCCACACATCTTTCCTGCAGTGATTGTGATTATTGTTGAGTTTGCAGTGTTTGCTGCTCCTACTGTGATTCTTCTTCAGATCATCTGTGCAAGAAGAGCTGGTGAGTTTTTGAGATGATTCACATTGATCTGGAACAAAGTCTTTAGTCATGAGAGCTCAGTACATGCATTTGTTGAATTATTTTGCAGGGAGGAAGAACTTACAGCACTGAGAGGAAATAGTGATGAATACAATATTAGAATAAAATACTCTCCACTAATAACATGTCAAGTTACAGCAAAATGTATCTTCATCTCAGTGATGTGATGAATATTTGCATGCAGCTTTCAAGGATATTTGCTTCATATACATATAATATGTGGTCATTTTCTAAACTTCATCTGATCATTACATTAAACATTTTAAGGCTTTTTACATGTTGTAATAGTTGATTTTAACTGATGGTGTGACATGTCTGTTAATTATCATATGACATATTTACAGATGTATCTTAATGTTTTTTGTTGTTGTTTTTATTAATTCACTGATCATTTCTCATTTCTCATCATTTGTCTATGATAATTCATAGACAAATCCTTACGTATGAAACTATATGAATTCACATACATCATGCTGTAACTTTTGTGTGTGTGTGTGTGTGTGTGTAAAATGCCATATGCAGAAATATAAATTCACAATTCACAAACATGTTTTTTGGTTTTCAGATATGTGTTTATACAGATATGTATTTAATATTTTCATATTGCATTTATGGTCATATGTATTATCATTTTACACTGGAAAAGCCACTTTGTCCTCACTTTACATTGTCATGTATGTGTGTGTCCAGTAGGGGTCACTCTAGGGTAATTGTTGACAGAATATAGGTGGGAACTTTCCCTCAGATAACAGGTGTTAACATTCAAAAACAAGTTGGAAATGGAAGGAAAAAACTTTGGAAGTAGGAACGAGGACACAATAATATCTAGACGTACACATTTGATAACTTCATTTTATATAAAAAAGCAAAGGACGAAGTAGATGTTAGTGAAGTGTGTGTATGATCAGAAAGATGGTGAGTTTAAAAGAAATGTTGGTAAACCTATTCTGAGTAATGGGGAAAGAATAGCTGTGACTGATGAAGAAAAGGCAGAAATGTTAGCAGAGGTGTTTGTTAAAGTACACAGTAATGAGAACAGAACAGAAGAAATGAAAATAAATAGAGAACAAAGTAAAAAACAACATCCAAATATTATGATGGAGAAAAGGGCTTTAATGAACATATTGATATGGATTTTACTTTGCATGAATTAAAGAGAGCTGTTGGGGAAACTAAGCAAACATCTCCAGGAAAGGATGAGATATGATATACAATGATTAAAAATGTATCTGATTTTTCTTTGAATTTTATATTACGTCTTTTGAATAAAATGTGGAGCACAGGGAGACTTCCTTCTGCATGGAAACACAAGGTTATTATTCCTGTTTTAATTTTAAAGTCTGCTAAGAACAAACATAATGATACAAGTTATAGACCTATCACGTTAACATCGAATTTATGTAAGATAATGGAACGTATGATTGTATGCAGATTGAATTACATGTTAGAAAGGAAAGGGATTATTTCACCATATCAGAGTGACTTTAGTAAAGGGTGAAGTACAATAGATGCTGCCTTGTGTTTAGAGACAGAAATAAGAAAGACTCAAGTCAATAAAGAAGATTATTCTAATATTATTCATTATAATATTAGTTTGTGTTTAAGTGGTAGTAGACATATGTTTTAATATTGAAAAAGCTTATGACATGCTTTGCTTAAAGCTGGAACAAATAGGGATTGTAGGCAGAATGTTTAAGTGGATAAAATATATATATATATATATATATATATATATATATATATATATATAGTTACGTCGTTCTTAAGTTACACCTTAAGCTGAACCTTATCATTAATATGTGTTTCCTGAAACATTCTTAGTTAAGTTTATCTTCTGTAAGTCATACTTTCGTAAGGTTGTTCTGGATCACTCTTAGCTAAACCTGATCACTGTTGACAGTTCACTCCACTAGTGGCCACCACTGTGCAAAAAGCTTCTTTACATGTAAGTCTATATGAATATAACTCTTTCAGTTGTAAAACAGTCAGTGTTTAATTAGGCTAATTAAAGTGTTTTTGTGATGATTGTTAGCGTTTTAATTATATTATCCAAATGTGCATCAGCTGGAAAATCATTAGGCAGTAAAGGTTTAGGAGTCTGTTTAAAGACAATAATTGTGGTGGGGAATTTAGTCAAATTATGGCAGTGATACAGTGAATAGTTGTGCTAAATCAAAGTCGGCGCCGTCCAGAAAGTGTATGTGCACTATTTCATACGTGAAAACTTCAGTCCCCTGGCTATAATGTCAGAAGCTGCAATTCTCAAAAAATTTCGCCTGCGACAGCAGCAAATTCAGCAGCTTTTAGATCTTGTTTGTCTGACTTTATCAAAACAAACTCGACGGAGCCCCCCATCATGACACTGATTATATCCGGATGCTTCCACCAGACACAAAGTGATGGAGGTGCATCAAGGCTTCCATGCCATTGCCAGTATTTCACGAGTAATAGTCCTTGTCTACAGGACACTCATCCCCATCACCAACACATCAGCACTTGATCAGACCTTCATTTGTCGTAAGGGCTTTGTGGCCATCAATGTCCAGGTGGTGGTGGACAACAGAGGGATGTTTGCTGACGTAGTGGCAAAGTGGCCTGATTTGTGTGGACCAATTCAGCAGTGGGTCAAGACGCAGAAAGAGGGTTTTTTTTTGGGCAGAGCATTAGTTTAGGAGACAGCACCTACCCGTCTAAGAGCCTATCTTTTAAATCCAATCACCAACCTTACAAAACTGCACACATCCATACCCGCAACTTGTTGGAGCACCTGATTGGACGCTGAAAGATGTGTTTCCGGTGCCTGCATAAATCTGCTGGAGGGTTTGGTCTGAAGCCAACAAAATGTTGTGCAGTAGCAGTAGTTACAGCCATGATACACAACATTGCAGTCAGTGCAGGTGCAGCTTTGCCAGAAGAGGAGGAAGAAGAAGGTGTTCATAACCCACCTGAACTAAGAGATGCCCTACATGCTGCTGCTGTACAAATGAAGCAGTAATTCATTCACACCATTTCTGGTTAAGGTATATTTTGCACCCTATTTTCTTTTTACATCACTACACAACATTCCCCCTTTTTGTGGATGTGTCTCTGACATTTTTGTTGCAGTTGTGCACAGCTGAGTTCAGTGTTTACATCAGTTCGCGCTGCAATTGTAACAAATCTGAATTTATAATAAGTCAAAAGGTACATTAGTTTTCCAAGTGGCTTCAGAATACACAAACCTCAACATGGAAGACACGGTTTATAAGAAATTTAGTTCATGACATTGTTAGAAGTCAACACTTGGTTCATTATAATATTAGTTTGTGTTTAATCAAATCAGTCTTTATTCAAACAAAAACACTCCACATAATTGAAAATAAACATGAAAGGTCTGTTTTCCTGGAACCTGCAGTCACTGGGTTGGTGATTGTTCATCTGTAATGTAATTAAATTGTTTGAATAAAAAGATAACACAACATTTCACTGTACTGAGCATCATAATCAAGCTTACCTTGACCTGGCATTATGATCAGAACTGAAATGGTTGGCCTTTGAAATTTTGGTTGTTGGCCTCTTGTAACCCCTGCTCGATCCTCTGCAGCACTTCCAGCTTTTCCTTTTCAAGCTCCACCAGTTCTTCACTGCAGTTACATCAGACAGAAGGACGCCTTCTGGAGACACTCCCAGATTGCTGGTGCTGGGTGACCTCAGTGGAGGCCAATGAAGGTGCAGACAGGTGTGGTGACGCCGGTGCTGGAGAAGTCCTGCCACTGCTGGTGGGGGAAGAGGGCAAGGGATCAAGGATGGTGTGATCTGAGAGCATGGAGTGGTATCCACACCTGCTGTCAGATCTATACCCCCTGAGATATCCTGTGAGGCTGCTTCTCCAAGGATTGCCAGGGCCTTTTCCTCATCAGGGGTGAGTGCAGGCACAGATCTGGGCCACCACCTGTTCTTGCCCGGTTTCTCTGTACTGCAGCACCTCTTGCTTTGGCTGCACTAGCAAAATCATGCCACTTTTTACAGACAACTTCCCACTCTCTCTGTGGACTGGAACTTGATGCTGCCGTTTTTTATGGCTATGCTTTCCCAGAGATCTTTTTTTGTTTTGTTGGACACTGTTGTCCGAAATATCTTTTCTGTGTTGTGCCACTTCATCCAATAGAATGGTCTTTTTGGCTGGAGTAAAGCTGGGGTCTCTTCTCTTTCTTTATTTTTATTTTTTTTTTGTCTGCCATAGTAGCTGTTGATTATAGGTTTTATGTGTTGTGCTTTTTTATTGAGTAGGTCATCCAACTACAGAAAATAGTGATTTACAACAATAATGTGATACAGCTGCTGCAGAATCAATCTTGTTTGTGGAGTAAATGAAGACACTATGGCAAATACATCATGATAATATAAATGACCCTGTCACTGTAGCAGGTGAAGGCATGATATGTTTGGGCCTGAGGTTACATGTTTGCACAGCCATTACAAATTATATAAAATATTCTGGGTTGGATGTAGTTTGTAGTTTGCAATTTGGATTATTTTTATAAGATCCCATTAGACCTGATAATTGCAAAGTCAACTATTTCTGAAGTGCTTCTTGTTGAAAAGCACTCTTACCATAATGTTAATATTTCGTTAAAAGCTGTCATATAGTTTTTTTTTTTCTCCCTTGTATTTAATGTGGTGACCACTGGGAGGCGCTCTGTCCATATATTTTTCTTCCTTGGGTTTCTTTCCTGACGTGATGTGTTTTGCAAAGCGAAAGTAAAAGTTTCTTGCAAGTTTGTTTCATTCTAACAGGAAAGAGTTTCGTGTCTTTATTTAAAACCAACACTTTTATAAAGAACACTGCTTTCTCACATAACACAGTGAAGCAGCCCGTGCACAGAATTAATAATCGACAATATCGATTGATATCAACAAATTCAGCACCACCGCCATGGACAGCACCCGGTAACGTCACACGTAAGAAGGTATATCTTAAGTAACATCCTAAGGTATAGTTCAGGGAACACGACTAGAAAAGCTACACCTGTAGTTCAGATTTACCTGTAAAGTCTTCGTATCGCGCTAAGAGACAGTGTTATCGGGAAATACAGCCCTGTTCAGGTAAGAGTTGATCATCATATTCCAGAATATATAAAATAGATAATGATACTCCGCGAGGAAGCGTATCAGTCCAGTATTGTTTAACATCATGATAAATTCTGTTTTTCAAAATCTCAAAATAGATAAAGGAAAATCTCTTTATGCTGATGATGGAGTGATATGGAAGAAGGGACGTAATGTATCACATGTAACAAAAGTCACACAAACAGCAGTTAATAAAGTGGAAAAATAAACCAATAAGTGGAGTTTCCGATTATCAGTTGCTAAAACTCAACTAGTCTGTTTTGCGAAGAAAAAAATCATAATCCTGAAGTCAAAGTGAAACTATGTGGTCAGGTACTAGGAACAAGTCAAAGTTAGAAAATATTTAGGTATATGGATGGATTGTAGGTTGACTTTTAAGACACATATAGACACATATAGATCCTCTCCTATATCAGCGTTACAGGTGGAGGTAGGAGAATTGCCAGTGAGTATATGTAAATTGAAATTAACAAATAATTATTGGATTAATATAAAAGGGCATACAGAGACACATCCATTCAAGGAAATATGGAAATGATAGTATTAGAAGTTTTAGTTGGACAACAAATAAAGATGTTATGAATTTAGGTTTTACTGAAATTCCAGTTAGTCCCTCCATCATAATATCAAATATTCCTTCTTGGTTGCTTCCTACACCTTAGGTTGATTTTTATCTACAATATAAGATTAAGAATGAAAAGCCTAAACCTAAGGAGGTTGTTGTTCAGCAGTATTTGGATCAAGCATATACTCCTCAATGCTTCATATATTCACTGACGGGTCAAAGGATCCTGTGTCAGGACATACAGCTGCAGCCATATAAGGCAATGAAACACATGACCATTGAAGTACAAATTTCTCTGAGTAAACCAGAAATGAAAGGAATAATTAAAAGAACACATCAATAAAAAGTGGCAAGAAATGTGGGACAGGGAAATAAAGGGCAGGCAAATAAATAACATTCAAAAACAAGTTGGTAAAGGGAGAGTATGCCTCAACAATAGGAGAGAAGATATTATTATTACACGACTGTGAATAGCACATTCTGGTTTAAATCACTCATTGTTCATAATAGTGAAACATCAAACTGGATTGTGTATATCCTGTAGTGAAGCAGGGACTGTTGAGCACATACTTCTACATTGTACAGTATTTAACAAAGAAAAAGAAGTGTTGATTAAGAAATTGAAAGATCTAGATATAACCAATTTCACTTTATCAAGTCTATTAATTTGTGCTTCGGAACAGGCAAGAGTACAGGGAGAAGTACTCAATTATCTAAATTGGAAGCTAGAATTCAATTTATTTACATTTATTTTAAATGAAACAAATATTTTAAATTAAATGTATTTTTTTTAATTTGAATTTTTATTATTAATTATTATTATTTTTGTTTTGTTTTGTTGTTGTTCCCTGATGATGCTTCACGCTCCAGTCCAGTTGGTGGCAGTAATACACCATAAGTTGTCAACCACCAATAAACAATACAAGAAGAAGAAGAAGAAGAAGAAGAAGTAGTAACAGGTGTTGTTGGAGGGAAGGTGCACATTTTTTGACCGTTACTCTAGGCCGTCGTACCACACTGTGCTAGTTATTTGTATTGGTGAAGGACTGGTGGATTCTTGACTACTTGGAAATGAAGACCAGTCACTGTAAAATAAATCTACAACAGTGAACATTTTAACATCTTGTGTGGACATTACAGTTAATAGTAACCCAAGTTTACCATCCATTTACAAGAACCATCCAGCATCACTCAGCTGCTTTAGGTACTAGATTTGGACACTTATAGACACGTGTGCTTACAGACTGCAAACAATTACCAGTGTCATGAAACTATAAACATCTCAGCTTGTGCACTAATCAAGCTTATACTTGAAATTTGCAAACAAGTAAAATAAAAAATTACTGGCTCTTACTACAAATAGTGGACTGCATGGGATTCTGCGTGACCCAACACAAATCTTGCAGGAGTGGCCGGTTTTACCTTTACTGTGAGCTACGTGATTCTACATGAAAATTTCAGTCAGATGCTATTTGTGCTGTGTTTCAAATCTTTAATCCATGGGGGAAAATCAACCCACAGCAACAGTTTAAAAGTAGCCCGATTTCGTGGAGAAAAAAAAAAGTGGACTTGAGAACCCTGCTGTATCCCACACCAGCAGATTTGACTGATCACGGGTCTAGAGTAAGGAGAGATGACTGACTGCAGGTTAAAACTGTCTGACCTGTTCTCAGTTCTCCCACTTCTCCATAATTGTGTCACTAAACAGCAACTATATAGCAGGACTAAAAACTCAACTGGTCAGATCAGAGGAAGTGAACAAACACAGGAAGAGCTGATAGTATTTAAAGAAAGAGTTGTTAGCATATAATGAAGAGGAAGACTGACAGAAAGAGAAAATGACTGATAAGTGTCATTTGTGTCTGCTGGGACTGATCATTCTCTCTTCACTTCTCACAGGTAAACAAATCTCTGTTTTCTCATCCACATTTATTGGGATTAGTCTGGAAAAGAGTTAATTCATGTTTTATCTATTGATATAAATCAATGCATCAATACAAATTGAGTCTGTTGTCTAATTTGTATCGTATTAGTTTTCTCAGAAGCATCTTCATGAGTTCACTGTGATCAGTCTGTATCCAGATACAGTCCAGGTAAGAAACTCTGTTGAAGGGATAAATTGGGTTAGTCTGAGTTTGATTTAGCATGAACACTTAATGTGGCTTGTAATTATTTCAGTTCTTCTGGGGTGCGTTTCCCGTACAGCGACGTAACTCGCTGATTAACCTCCATAGTACTGTAGCCGGGGAGGTGATTAGTAGTGGAGGGCGTGTCAATGCAGGTAGTTTGAGTTTTTAAGCGGGCATTTGAAAGGACGCCTGGAATCCGGGTCCGATCTTTTGTGTGGAAGCGTGCTGCCTGGTAGCACTTCCCTGTTTGTTTGAGTATGGATATGGTCTGAGCAAGCAGGTAGGCTAAGTGATTATCGATTGTTTGGCTTTGTATTCACGAGGGTTTTATTAAATTAGGTTGTTTGGTTTTTAATGCAGACACAAACATCGGGCTGTATTTTTGTGTGGTGACAGTCAAGAGACTTGGGAATAAGCCCCCAGTGGAATTTTTATATCACACTCAAAGGAAGCTGAGCTATAGCGCCACCAATTGGGCCAATGAAGCAATTGACCTGTTACTGAATGTCATTTCTGTCAAGTTCATGGGTTCATAACTTCAAAATGCTAAGGTGGAAATGACTGTAATTTTGTGTGGTGACAGTCAAGAGACATGGAAAATTATTGGTAGAAATGATTGTAATTTCCTCTTCAGAATGCCCAAGACTCTGTCTGTATCAAGTTTTACGACCAGGCTGCATCCAGCTTCTTATTCGCAGCTTCTTATTGACCTATCCGTTCCACCTTAAAAACGCCACGCTTCCGCCTTCCTTAGCTTCTTATTCACGCTCGACTTAGGGACCGTCTCTTTTTCAAATACGAACAATAAACGATTCTTAAATGTAAATAACACTGAGATAAGAGCGAAAACGGGCTGTCAACATGAAATCTAATTATTCGTTATTCGAATAATTCTAACATTATTCGTTAGTTATTGAACGTATCATCCTTTGAACGTGTAAAACGATTTTTTTAAAATTAAAAATCTAACCTCTTATGAAGACTTAATATGACGAGGACTCCAGATACAAAATTATGGCATTTTCATTGTTTTAAATTGCAATCAAAGTTTGCTTAATGCATAAATAGAATTTGTAAATATTATAATTTTTACTAGATTCTGTAAGTACTATAATTTCTACTAGATTTCAACTGTTCTTTCTGATACCTACTCCTATAAATACTATTCTGGTTTCTGAAAAAAAAAATGTGATGTGAAATGCATTATACAAATGAATGTGAATTAAACTGATTAAGCCATTGCATTGTTGGTTACTGTACACTGCACTGTATATATCTATGTACATTGTCCACATATGTTTATATATATTGTCCACATATGTTTTATATATATGTATTTTATATATATATTGTCCACATATGTTTTATATATATGTAAATGTGGACTGGGCATTAATAACAGATTAGTAACAGGTCAAATTGCATTGTTGGACCAATTGGTGATGCTATATCTCAGCTTCCTTTGAGTGTGATATAAAAAATCCACTGGGAGCTTATTCCCAAGTCTCTTGACTGTCACCACACAAAATTACAGTCATTTCCACCACAGCATTTTGAAGTTATGGACCCATGAACTTGACAGAAATGACATTCAGTAACAGGTCAATTGCTTCATTGGCCCAATTGGTGGCGCTATAGCTCAGCTTCCTTTGAGTGTGATATAAAAATTCCACTGGGGGCTTATTCCCAAGTCTCTTGACTGTCACCACACAAAATTACAGTCATTTCCACCTTAGCATTTTGAAGTTATGGACCCATGAACTTGACAGATATGACAATTCAGTAACAGGTCAAATTGCATTTGTTACTTAATTGTCATATCTGTCAAGTTCATAAATCCACGGGGCAGCCGTGGCCTAATGGTCAGGGTGTCGGGCATGTAACCGAAAGGTTGCGGGTTCGGGTCCCAGGTCCGGCAGGGTTTGAAGGTACCTCAATACCGTGTTTGTTCACTACTCACTACTGTGTGTGTGTGTGTGCATTTGGATGGGTTAAATGTGGAGCACAAATTCCGAGTGTGGGTCTCCATACTTGGCCATGCGTCATGTAATTTCCTTTCCTTTTCCATAACTGTGAAGAACTGATGAGTGCTATATAATGCTTACTGCCATTCACTTTCTGTAAAATTCTACTCTAAAACATCGTGAACACGGATAGAGACATGGCTGTTCAGAAAAAGAATTTATTGAAATGTTCATGGTAACTCTAAAGAAATTTTAATAATGCATGTAGAAAAAAAAAGAGCAAATACTAAGTGTTAGAATGTACACAGACTTTATTTATTTTTCCAGAAAACTCCACAGTATAATTTATTGGAATGTAATATAACTGTATCTTCTATAATGTACAATATAAATACGTTTTGTAAATACTTTTCTCCTATTTCTGAGAACATTTAATTTTTAACCGCTGAAATATAGTTGTTCGTCAGCCTTTTTGGGCGCTTCGTGTCTCCATACCGTAATTCCACTAATAGACGTGCAGCAAACTCCAGATGGCGGCCCACTTGACCGGGTGTTCGCAGATGGCGGCCCACTTGACCGCGTTGCTGTGTTGCAGGTAATTGCAGAGTTGTTTTTTTTAGGATTTTAAATGTTTTGTTTTTATTATTTTAATGTGAATAAAATAATAAAGCAAGCAGTGTAGTTTTTTCTTTGAATATGGTTAATTGTGTTTCGTTTTTTTGTATTAGGTTTAGTTAATCGCTGTTCCTCCAGTGTTTGTTTATGTTGTATTTTCTCAGCTAGCCGGTCCTTGTATGTGCGCGCTGTATGCTTTCAGCGCAGTTAAGATTGTATGAATTGTTGTGAATTAGACTGGCTAGCTGAGTATATATATATATATATATATATATATATATATATATATATATATATATATATATATATATATATATATATATATATATATTTTATTTTTTCTATTTGTTTGTTTGTTTTTTTGTTTGTATATCACTTCCCAGCCTCATGTTGCCAGCCAACCTTTGTACTTTCTATACATGAAGATGCTTTAAATTAAAACACGTGATTATTTGTATGAGGGTTATGTTAGTGAAATTAACCATTGATTTTGAGTGTCTTTCTTGAGTGAGGTGTGTCTTGCATATAATAGGAAGTGGAGGGTGTTTATGTAATTTCTTCTCTTTTTTTCTGTTTGATTACTTTGTGTGGAGAAGCCTGGATTGTATTGGGGTTTATAGAGGGTGGGCTGGCTAACAATACCCTTTATTTTGAGGGGGAATGAGCTATATCTGCTTATTTGTAAAAATAAATTAAATTTTTTTTTGGACAGAAGTTGATTTTTTTTTTGTGTGTGTGTGTGTGTGTGTGGTCACCCCTTGTTTGAAGAAAGAGTTTCTGGGGTTTCAGTACGATGCATTGTTGTGGAAACGAACTAGCTAGTTATACGAGCGTATGTGACGCTCATTGGGTTCATGTGCAGTGCACCCAAGATGGAGGTGTGTGTTTCCGGTAAGAGAAACAGGAGAGGGAATCCTAGTTTAACAGGTTTAATCAAAAGGATGTTTGTATATGTTACTCACAAATGTGTGGTCTATAGTAAACAGAAGAAACACAAAGAAAACAGTTGTAAATATATCAGTAAACACAATATTCAGTTATTAAATAATATATATTAACATAAATGATTTAACTCTGTGCTGATTTTAAATAATTAAGTAAACAATGAAAAGCAGATTACACGATCAGTGTATATGCTCAATTATTACAAATGAGGAGCATGCAAAGTATTCAAATGCGACATTTTCAAACAATATTGTACAAATTGGGTGATACGTGACTATGTGAACATAAACCTTCGTATTTGAATAGAAATACACTTATTCAAGCTCAAAGTCTGACAAAAAACGAATAGTTTCACTTTCTGTTCCACTTTCGTTTGTGACGCAGTTTAAATTGCGTTACATTCACGAGCAAATATTGGCAATTCGGAGCAATCATAATAATTACAAAAGGCAGAATATATATGAGAAACTCACCCGTAATCATTTACGCACTGGAAAAAAAACATATACAAAGGTGATTAAACAGTCCAGCCAGCCTGATATGTAACCTGCCGCTGTCGAATCAAAATGTCCGCTCCTAGCTGAACTGCGGACGTTACGTGCCACACGGGGGCGCGGTTAGGGCTTTCTCACACTAGTCACGACTGTTTCCCGAACACGGTCGCATCTCCGTCGTTTGAATCACATTGGTTCGACATTGTAGGGCAGTTGTTAATGACGTCACCGAGTAATAATTTATGCTATTTAACCTATTAGAGATCTCCAAAATGCAGCTATATTAAACATGGCACCTGATGACGACGACTTCTTTTTTTTTTGTTTGTTTGTTTGTTTGTTTGTTTGTTCCATGTCATTTCGCTTTATTTGATGTTTGATTCATCGCGGGTTCCCTCTTACGTCATACTCCGGGGTTCCCGTAGGCATTTATGCACATGTGCACTATTCAAATTCATGGCTTGCAGAGGAAGCTTAAAAATACATAGATTAAAATGCATTTATATTTAGATTAAGTGAAATATCTAAATTGTATTGCATGTTTGCTTGCTTATTGTGCCCAAGAGCATAATTTATTGAGCCCTTACTAACAAGGAACTATGTTTCTAACCACAGGTGGAGAGCTGTATTTTAACCCCGTTAGTTTGTGACGCTGTTTGCGAATGTTCGTTTGAACTATGGTTTCGGGAAACACCGAATCGTTGAACTATGTTGTAACGACGGAACTAGCGACCATAGTTGACTAACGATGCTTTTGGGAAACGCACCCCTGAATGTCATTATAAATGACTAATGCTGAAACAAATGCACAGTCCTGCTGTTCTGATGTTTGTCAAGTGTCCAGCAGGTGGTGTCCGATCTCAATTCCAGAGAACTACTGTGGGGATTGGCTTATTATTAACTGACATATGTGACCCTGGATCATAAAACCAGTTGTAAGGGTCATTTTTTTTCAAAATTGAGATTTATACATCATATGAAAGCTGAATAAATAAGCTTTTCATTGATGTATAGTTTATGATAGGACAATATTTGGCCGAGACAAAACTATTTAAAAATCAGGAATCTAAGGGTGCAAAAAAAAAAAAAAAATCAAAATATTGAGAAAATCACCTTTAAAGTTCTTCAAATAATGTTCTTAACAATGTATATTACTAATCAAAAATTAAGTTTTAATACATTTACAGTAGGAATTTTACAAAATATCTTAATGGAACATGATCTTTACCTAATTTCTTAATGATTTTTGCCATGAAAGAAAAATTTATAATTTTGACCCATACAATGTATTTTTGGCTATTGCTACAAATAAATCCCAGCGATTTAAGACTGGTTTTGTGGTCCAGGGTCACATATACATTTTAACTGTCATTTGTTTTGCAACATAAAGCTACGAGTAGTTCATCGGACTTTCTTGGCATGTTCACTTTGCAAAGACTGGGTCGGTACTTCTGCAGTGATGTAGGATGATTTTGAAATGATTTTTGAAGTTGAGGGAGAAAATAAGGTTTTTTTTAAAATGCCCTAACAGAACCAGAATACACAGACTTCAGGGAGAGCAAGACAAGACGAGCGTTTGAGTTTAAAAAGTGTTTAAATTGTAATTAAATTTGTAAAGAGAACTGTGTTCTCTTCTGTAGAACACAAGACTGATTGTATTGGATGTTGGGTTTGATTTTAACTCAACATTCATGACAAAACAGCAACTGCAAATTCATGTTTCACTGTCTGGATTCCAGTTTCTGTAAACTGCAGTGATCCATTTGCTTTTCAATAGCTGTTGGTTAACTATAAAAAAAAAAAAAGATCTAGTTTCTTGTGTATTTGTGCAGTCAGTCACACAACAGCTCTTTCCTCTTTTAAACATGTTTCTAGTGATTTCACAGCATTCAAGCTGAACTCTAATGATGTCACTCAGTATTTCTGTCACTCAGTGAGTGAAACCGCAGTGACTCCGCCCACTGTGACATCATGTGCTTCTGTTCACACTCCGACTGACAAACATTCAGCAGCGCTTTGATCTGCTTTAGGCTCTATCTATATCTATCTATTTGTCTATCTATCTGAAATTCTGCCATTGTTAACAGAAAAGATGGAGTTTAATGCCATTCAGCAGCTCACTTAAAGAAAAAGCGGGAGCATATATTTTATTTCATTAACATAAAAGTTTGTGTAACAAATTCTAGGCTACAAAGGCCTAACATAAACCATGGAGCATAGAAGATAATCTGAGAAATATCTCCTTTTTTCATACAATGTGAATCAAATGTTTTTTATTCATTTATTTATTTTTTTAATGAATTTGAATATATAATGAGTTGTTCTCCTGCATCATGTTCATCACCAATCATCTACATCAGGGGTGGCGGACTTCGGTCCCGGAGAGGCACAGCCCTGCAGAGTTCAGCTCCAACCCTAAGCACACCTGCCTGTTGCTTTCTAGAAACCCTTCAGACCTTGATTAGCTTGTTCAGGTGTGTTTGATTAGGGTTGAAGCAAAACTCTGCGGGGCTGTGGCTCTCCAGGACCGATGTTCGCCACCCCTGATCTATATGAATATATAAGATGACCTATACAGGTTAAATGTGTTAATAATTTTTATTAACTTATTAAATGAATGTGTTAAATTGACATCACTAGTTAACACATGCTACTAACTATCAGATGACTCTTTCTTTCATTAAAGGTCTTATGGAATTTAAATGAGATGTAATACAATTCAAATTATTTTTAGTAACTACATTGTTTGGTTAATTCAGTTAAAACTAGGTTTAATTTATGTTTATTAAACAGACTGAACTAATGCCATCAAGAGGAAGTGCCATTTCACACCTATCAGATTATTCTGGGTTCAGAGATGATCTCTGCTCTACTGTGGTTAAACTCAACAGTGAGATCACTGCTCTGAAACACTAGAACTGCTATAATTAATATGCTATTTTAGTTACAAACATGTAAAATGACAATTAACCATTTCAGCATTATAAGAAAGTCTTGACTATGAAATAGATGCAACAGATAGATGTAAAACGTCATAAAGACAGAGTTTGTTTGAATAAATGGTGATTCCATTATCATAAACATTTGCAGAAATACAACAAACAAATTATATTCATTGTGATTTAATTTCCTTTTTAAGGTAAATGCATCTTTGAAAACAGCAATCATGAGTGTCGTGGTTCAGGTGAGATTCAGAGCAAATATCAGCAGTAACAGTGTGAAGATCAGTCAGAATATGATGCTGATTCAACACTCGTCCATCATGCAGTGATATAGTGTCAGTCAAATAAACACTCAGCCAATCAGATCAGAGGAAGCGAACAAACACAGGAAGAGCTGATAGTATTTAAAGAAAGAGTTGTGAGCATATAATGAAGAGGAAGACTGACAGAAAGAGAAAATGGCTGATAAGTGTCATTTGTGGCTGCTGGGACTGATCATTCTCTCTTCACTTCTCACAGGTAAACAAATCTCTGTTTTCTCTACAAGACATTTAGTTTAATTAGTCTGGGAAAGAGTTCATTTCAACATGAGAGATATATATATATATATATATATATATATATATATATATATATATATATATATATATATATATATATATATATATATATATATATATGTATATGTATGTTGAATCTTGTGATTCATTTATTAATATATCAAATAATAATCGCTCATGTCTTTGTTTCAGGTATCAGTGAAGTGGATGATGCTCATGTGTTCATCAGTTCTGGTGAAAATGTCTGTCTGTCCTGTAATAATCATCTTCATGACTGCAAATCAACTACATGGAACTATAACAGACATTCAGCAACAGTTGAACTTATTGCTTTAGGGGAAACGAAGAAAGACATCAAGAGACGTAAGAGACTGAGTCTGGGGTCTGACTGCTCTCTGAACATCAAGAACGTCATAAAAGAAGATCATGGATTTTACACCTGCCGACAATATGTGAATGGACAACAAGGAGCTGATACACGTGTTAATCTGCATGTTCTTCATGGTAATTTTACGATTATGTGATAAATTAAAAAATTATTAGTTTAAACTCCCATGATGATTGAAGAGTGTGTGATTTGTGTGTTATTTTGTGTTTCAGTCCCTTCATCATCCTCACAGACTGAGATCAGTGCAGGCAGCTCTGTGACTCTCTACTGTCATTTGTATTCATATTCACATTATAGAGTCTCTTGTGATGATTGGATCCGTTCTGAGGGAATTCAGCTGTTCTGGGTGAATCAGGCTGGTGTTAAACTGACGATATCAAACTCCAGATATCAGGAATCAGCTCCAGGACACTGTATCAGCACTCTGACTACAACACTCCTGAATGAAGATGACAACAGAGAGCGGAGATGTGAAGTTACTCACAGAAATCAAGTCAAGACCTCAGTCACATATACTGTCAAGAGTTCAGGTGAGAAAATAATCTCATTAATAATTTTAAGTCTTCATAATGTCTATAACACTAAGGACTATTAATATAATGATCAATGATCTTTCAGTCTGACAGAAGAAAAACTCAAATCAAGTTTAACTGTCCAATAGTGTTGGGTTCTAGTCCACCCAAGTCGAGTCCGAGTCAAGTCTTTAACCAATTGAGTCTGAGACGAGTCCGAGTCCCAAAGGGTCGAGTCTGAGTCCAAGGAAACACAACTGTTTGTCAGTATCTCAACATTCTTTTAACCCAGCGGTGCCCAAACTTGGTCCTGGAGGGCCGGTGTCCTACAGAGTTTAGCTCCAGCCCCAATCAAACACACCTAAACCAGCTAATCCAGCTTATACTAGGCATACTAGAAACCCCCTGGCAGGTGTGTTAATGCAAGTTGGAGCTAAACCAAGGACCAGGACCGAGTTTGGGCACCCCTGTTTTTAACCTTTACAACTAGAAAAATGCAATGTCAGATGAAATGTAAGAAGAGCAAACCTCTAGTGGATCTTGCCATTTTGATTTTTGATTTCACAACATCTCATAATTAGTGTCCTGCTCTGCTTAGCAAACTCAAAGTCATGTAACAGAAGTTTTGGCTGACTTGTGCTGACAAATTTCAGAGTGAAACAGGTTTTAGAATGTGAAAAATTATAGGGCGGGAATTTATTCATTGATATAGTAAATGCATAAATTCAAGGGTGGGGGTAAAGGAGTAGATATCTTGGTGAATGGGACCTTAACCCTTTAACTGTCACTCCCATTTTTGAACACAGACATACAAATGCACTATCCAGAGTGAAATTTTTATAATTCATGAATGAAAACATTTGTAATATGATTTCGATGTACATTTTCCGTGGTAATGTAATGTCTGATTTTAAAATGCCTTTCAATAGATGAATTTTGAGATTTAAAGTTTTGAACTGATATTTGATTTCTATTGCGTGATAGGGAAAACGAAGGCAACGAAGAAAGTCTTTTGTAGGTCAGAACTCATGTTATGATGTAGATTTTTTTTTTTTTTAAAGTTACACTCTTGACACATATTAATTTATTACTTTTCCTACATACTTTGTAACACAAATTATGGTAAAATATCTATTTAGGAGTCTTAGACCTCTCCGACGATGTATAGTTTGTCATGATTAGATTAGGATTTATTTGTAATATGATGAAGTAAACTTCCCACTGAGCGGACGGTGACAATTAAAGGGTTAAAAGCAGAAAATGCACCTCTTTTATTTCTGATTGTGGCTGTGTGTGTTTTGGGTTTTATAAGATATTATTATTTTTTTTTTTTTTATTTTTTTTTTTTTCTTGGATGTAAATGAGGTTATGAGGGATAAACCTAGTCTTTACAATGACACAAAGTATGTATAAAGCCTTACATATACTTTGCATAAGTCACCGCAAACTCACACCTGTTTTATTTTTGAATGCATTTATAGTTACATTAATTACAATACATTACATTATATAAAGAAAATTTGATGATGTACCATTGATTGAATTACTAGAAAATCATGCACACCCAAGGTGGTTTTGGACCCATTTTGTTTGTTTGTTTTTATGTAGGTCTATCTAAAGACTATTACAGAAATAGACTACAGACATTACTTGAAGTAATAAATGTTAAAATAAAACACTGCAAAATCTTCACTGTATACATTAAATATGATTCTTATTAAAGTTAATACGTGATTCAGTCAAGAAAAGTAAGTGATTTTCTCTCTTTCTTTTGTTGTTTGATTAATATTTATGACATGGTCGGCGGCTGCAGGTTTACGCTGCTGTCGCTTTAAAATCTGACGCATCTGATCTGATCAAATATTTTGACGCATCAGTATTTCTCCGAACTGTTCAGGTTTACTTAAGACAAAACCGACTTAATTTACATGAATATTCTCAAAGACGAGCATGTGTGTAGCAATAACAGAACCCATTAGAAGTGAAAAAGAACTCGGCATTCGCACACTGACTGAGAGGGGCGTTCTGTGAGCTCAAGTGCAAATAAGTGGTTTTTTTTAGCAATATGCAATTTACGCTAAGTGCAAATAGCTAAATATTCTCAGAAACAGAAAGAGCTTTATTGCCAAGTCTGCTTACACACACAAGGAATTTGACTTGGTGACAGAAGCATCCAGTGCACAAACAGGATCACAAGTGACAAGACACAGATAACAAAAATAAAATCGTTATTAGAATAACTGTATGAAAAGACACTTAAACAATAGATAAATAAACTGTGATTAGACTAAATATCTGAAAGACAATACACAATAGATAATATAATGTATGTACAGATGTGCTATATACAAATTATACAAGGGAATTTGTATGTATGGAAAATATGTTAAAGCGATAACATATGTATACTAAATATAAGTATGGATAGCTGTATTGCACATGTTTTATTGCTGCTGTTCCTATGTCTGGCTGTTTTGGTACTCCATGCTCATGGCACTCCGTGCCATCTGGCCGTTGTAGTGCCCAGGAACCTGAATGTTTCCACTGACGTTACAGTGCTGTCCATGATAGTAAGTGGGGGGAGAGCAGGGGGGTTCCTCCTGAAGTTCACTGTCTTCTCTACTGTGTTGAGCGTGTTGAGCTCCAGGTTGTTGAGACTGCACCAGACAGCCAGCACTTTAACCTTCTGCCTGTGAGCAGACTCATCTCTGTCATTGATGAGACCGATGACTGTAGTGTCGTCTGCAAACTTCAGGAGCTTGACAGAGGGGTCTTGAGATGTGCAGTCCTAGAGAGGACACAACCCTGAGATGCAGCTGTGAATTTACCAAGTCTCACCAGCTGTTGCCTTTCTATCAGAAAGTTGGCGATCTATTGACAGAAAGAGTTAAGAACAGAGAGCTAGTTTAGTTTGGACTGAAGGAGTGTTGGAATGATGGTGTTGAAGGCCGAACTGAAGTCCACGAACAAGATCATCACATAAGTCCCTGTTTTGTCCAGATGTTGTAGGATGAAGTGCAGTCCCATGTTTACTGCATCATCTACGGACCTGTTTGCTTGGTAAGCAAACTGCATGGGGGTCCAGTAAGGGTCCAGTGATGTTCTTCAGATAAGCCACAACCAGTTTTTCAAACTACTTTATGGCCACAGATGTTAAAGCAACAGGTCTGTAGTCATTAAGTCCAGTAATTTTGGGGTTCTTTGGGATGGGAATGATGGTGAAACGTTTGAAGCAGGAAGGGACTTCACACAGATCCAGGGATCTGTTAAATATCTGTGAAAATTTTGGGGCCAGTTCGTCAGGAAAGGTGTGGGGAGAGGGGGTCGCTGGAGGTGTTAAAGGTTGTGAAAAGAGATGGTCAGAACGGGTGTGGAGGCTTTCAAACCTACAATAAAACTCATTCAGGTCTTTAGCAAGGCGTTGATTCACCTCAGTGTTGGGGGTTGGTGTCTTGTAGTTTGTGATGGCTTTCAGACCTTTCCACACTGAAACTGAGTCATTTGAAGATAACTGATCTTTCAACTTTTTTGCGTAGCTCTTTTTAGCCCCTCTAATCTCCTTATTCAGAGTGTTTCTGGCCTGATTATACAAGACTCTGTTCCCATTCCTGTAGGCATCCTCTTTGGCCTAGCGAAGCTGTCTGAGTTTTGTAGTGAACCATGGTTTATCGTTGTTATATGTTAAATAGGTCCTGCTAGGAATACATATGTCTTTACAGGAGCTAGTTTATTTGGTGGAAATGGCTTCTTCCAACAAGGCGGGCTATTTGCGTTTAGTGTTAATTGCGATAGATGCTATTTACACTAAGTGAAAATAGCAGTATTTTTTTTTTAGCGTTTATGCTATTTACACTAAGTGCAAATGGCTATAGATTATATTTGCAATATGTTAAAATAGCAGGATTTTCTGCTATTAATTCTACTTATTGCAAATAGTGGCAATTAGCTGCACCTCAGTATTGTATAAAACAGTATGCAATAATAACTTAAATGATTCAATTTTAATTCAAATTATTAAATGGATGCCTCCGTATTGGGACAATAAAGCCCACCCTACACCTGTTCTAACCCTACCTGATACCTTATTTTCAACTTTTTGATTATTTCTTTAATTTTTATTGAACACAATATATAAGAATCACTAAATGCTAGTCCATGAAAGGTAAGTCAATACCTACTTTATTTGGGCCAACAAGCAGACAAGTTTACAGTTTAGCAGCTAAACTTTAGCTATGGGCTCGATTTACTTTCACTGTATATGGAAAGATCAGTCACAACAGATTAGGCCAGCTGACCAAACAGAGCAGAGTAGGCTTATGGAGCAGAGGGGCTTACAGACATTAAGCTCATAACTGCTTCAAATGAATTGTTTCGAAACAAAATTATTCTAAAATTAAATGTATATTCTGAGAACATTTTGATTTATTTAAACCTGTTGTAGGGGACTCAAACACAATAGTAGGGCATTATAATATACCATATGGCCTGCTTTTAATATTTCTTTAGGTGCATATAACTAAAGAAACTGTACTGTGCTACGCAGATTTACGTGCAGCAAAATAACCACCCAACGCTGTAACCCCTCTCTTCCAAACAACTGCCACTGTAAACGGTGATGATGAAACACAAAATGCATGTCATAATCATCAAGGATGAAAATATAGTTTTAATGTTCTGCAGTATTATGATGTATCTGAACGTTCATCATCTGCAGGTCCAGTCGTTTCAGCAACACTGATTCCAGTCAGCAGCTCAAACTCTGAGACGACTTCAAGACAAACTACAGCAGCAGCTCCTGCACAAGGTTCATCATCACTGACACACACCAGCAGTCCGTCTCACAAACTGGTTTAATCATCATGTCAGATCTGTCAGATGAAATCTGTGACATTTCAATAAGTCATGAATATAATATTTGATGTAACTCTTAAAATAATCATAACTAGGGATGTCCCGAGACGACCATTTCTTTAACCACTTGGCATCAGCGTTCCTAAGCCTGATTCTTAGTTTAGGTCAGCTGTCATGCTGGTGAAGTGCAGTAGGTGGCAGTACTGACTGATCCTCCTGAATCTTTTTTTTTTTTTCATGATAAATAAGGATAATTATGCTCTTAAATGTGTCATTTACCATTTTATTTATAGTTTGTTATTTTTCCATATTTTGTTAAACACAGTAATGCTGAATGTGTGTCTCTGTATCGTCTTAGTGTTTGTGATTGTAATTGTTGTCGTCGCTTCATTCGCTGTTCTCCTTCCTGCTCTGATTCTTTGGCTTATTCGGAAGAAAAGAGCCGGTGAGTTTTTACAGTTTATCATATTCTGGTACAACAGGCAAAAAGTTCAAAACATCTGACAAAATATTTACAGATCAAATGAGAAATCAATGAGTAACACAAACTTTGTTTCTATTCTGCAGCACTAGAATTCTGTTAGACTCTTTTAGAAATCGATTGGTTTGTGTGTTTGATCATAACTATTCCCATGGCATTATTTTTCAGGTGTCAGAAGAGCGACTGATGACTCTGTGGTGAGTTTTGTAGGTTGATCATGAGCTGTTAGTGTCCATGAGCTCCACAGACGACTGACTCTGAAATATCACACTCTTATTAGTCACATCAGATCAGGACAAGTTACTGTATTTCTACTGTTTCTGCTCTAAAGCTCACAGATAGAAATAAATATAATGGAACCAATGACACAATCAACATTTTTCATTCATTCTGCTCCCAGTGAACAGTATGAGTCATATTCAGTGATTTGTGTATATTTTCATATCTGTGTATATTTGACAGTTACTGTGGTAATTTTCCTGTCATGTTACAGTAAGATCTGTCATCTTAACCTCATGTCTGTATAATAGATTTTCACTGAACCTGTAGGTTTTTCACATACTTTACTTTAACATTTGCAGCTCCTGAGATAAATAATTAGTCTGCTTCACACAGTAGTGTTGGATGGGCCTTTAATAACTTATTTTCACTGATGTTTAGGAGCAGACAGATAATGTGACTTATACTGAAGTTACTGTGAACAGGAAAAACCGAGACAAAAACAACAAGGTGAGCAAACACTTCCTCATCATGACCTATATCAGTTTTATTATATGCAGTTCTTCTAAATTTGTGACTTGAATTGAGCTCAAACAACATGCTGTAATAGTTGTGTGTTAAAACAGTAACTGTGATGTTGATTCAGGTTTGCTGTGATGATAAAGTGACTTACGCTTCCATCAGAGGAGCAGAAGCTGGAGCTCAGGAAAACTGCAGTCAACTTTATGCCTCTGTGAACAAGAACCATCAATAATTTTACAGAAACCACATATTATATAAACCACCCCTAATGGTTCTGTTCAGTGCCATTATAAATACTTTCAGTGTATTTTACATGTTAAGAAACAAGTTCTGATTCATCTGTAGTTATTGGTTATTCTGGTTGTCATGTTTTTTGTACAGTAGCTGTCTGTGTGTCTTTATTATTAATTCAGGCTCTGCAGGCTTGAACAAAGTAAAAAAAAAAAAAGAAAGAAAGAAATGGAGGACAGTGGAGAAATGGAGGACATACTCTCTTAGATGATTTTCATTAAATCATCAAGGGCTGGTTGTTTAATAGTAATCTGGTTGGATTTCAGACATCGGACTGAATCAAATCTTAAAAATGTATTGTTCAAAACAAAAAAATTATGAATTTGGATTAAATCACAAAATCTAATCTTGGTTTTAATCAGAATCAAATCATCTGTTTGTGTTGCTCAAAATGTTTTAGAAAGATTGTGATGCCCTTTGATCCAAAAATTATGATTATACTGATTCCAGCAAAAGTAAATGAATTAATGGACGAATGAGTGCATTTATATAGCGTTTTCATTGTGTATTGCCATACACCCAAAGCGCTTTACAATTTTATGGGGGGGGATCTTTCCTCAACCACCACCAGTGTGTAGCATCCACTTGGATGATGCGACGGCAGCCACAGGACAATGGTGCCAGTGTGCTCACCACACACCAACTACAGGTGGAGAGAACTGCACTTGTAATCCAGATTTGGTAATCTGAAAAAGTGTGTATCTGAATTATTGTCATCCAGTCCAGTTTTTCCAGGATCTGATTCACTGATCCTGGATAGCAAAATAGGATTTCCAAATTCTCATTCTCATTAAATCATCTAGGGAATTGTAAAACTTTTTAAAAACTGTCCAAAAATGTCCCTTTAAGGGGCTCTGTAGAGCAGTAGTAATCCAGATTTGGTAATCTGAAAAAAAGTGTGCATCTGGATTATTGTCATCCAATCTAATTTTTCCAGGACCCAATTAACTGACAATGGATAGCAAAATAGGATTTCCAAATCCAGATCATTCTGATCCAGATTAAGCTTTTTAAACAACTAGCCCCAGTTGTTACAAGTGGTTAATTAACTGTCAGTTTGCACTAATTATGAGAACAGACAAAGTTACATGAAGATGTAAGTGTTTATCACAATAACACACATTGATCATTTTATGTTTGAATTGTTTCAGCAACTGTTTGTAATATATTTTATTTGTCAACAATAAAACAGCCTATGTCAAACATCTATATGTATGTTGAAATTTATTTTCCATCAATTTGCAAGCTAGGTAAAGATAAATCTTTTAATTGTGACTGGATCTGCCAGTTTTTCTAAGTGCCAATTGATTATTAAACAGCAAGCACACTCACTGTTTAAATTCGCTCACTCGATTTCATTTAACTGGACTATATTAGTGGACTAATGTATGGCATATTCCTTTATTTGAATGGCTCTGATTTCGAAGTCGAGGAGGATTACATGTCTCGTCGTCCGGCCTTCTCTGAAACACACCGCATCGTGTCGGCTCACACCACGCCGGCAGCCCCCACATGCCGCGCCAACGGCTCGGACCGCCTGCCCCACCCCAAACGAACCCCCCTGGTCCAAGGCTCCATCTGCTACCATCATGAACTGTCTGCCCCGCCATGGCCGCCTGGACTGTGTACTCGGCCATGGCTCCCCGAGCTCCCTGATCCGCCATGGCTGCCTGGACTGTGTACTCTGCCGTGGCTTCCCGAGCTTCCTGACCCGCCATGGCATCCTGGACTGTATGCTCTGCCATGGCCCCCCGAGCTCCCTGACCCGCCATGGCTCCCTGAACTCCCCGATCCGCCCTGGAGGCGTACCTCCTAATAAACCAAAAAATAGTTACATACTAAATTAATTAACCTCAACAACAGAAATTGTTTGTTGCTATGACAAGGATAGATGAACAGATCAGAATCAGAACAGCTTTATTGCCAAGTATGCTTACGCATACAAGGAATTTGTTTTGGTGTCACAGGCACAGAGTTTTGGTGTTTGTTTTGGTGTTTTGGTGTCACAGTGCACAGAGACAACAACAAAAACACAGAGAAAATAAAATAAGTTGGGAATAAAAAAAAAATATATACATATGTAAATATAAATAGACAAAAATTGCAATATTAGATTTAAGAAAATAAATAAATTGTATATACAGTTGTGCTGCAGATGATAGAAAAATAATAGAATAGAATAGAATGCGATGCCGGGATGTACTGAGATGTAGGTGGTAACAAGTAAATATAAGGTATTGCACATATTTTTATTGCACAATTGGGGGGGGTCTGGAACATTTAACTGTTCATAAGGTATATTGCCCGAGGGATCTGGCTCTGTAGTGCCGACCAGATGACAAAAGTTCAAAAAGGGGATGACATGGATGTGAGGGATCCACAGTGATTTTCTGAGCCCTTTTCCTTACTCTGGATGTATACAGTTCTTGAAGGGCGGGCAGGGGAGCACCAATAATCCTCTCGCCGGTCCGAACTGTTCTCTGTAATCTTCTGGTGTCTGATTTTGTAGCTGAGCCAAACCAGACAGTTATTGATGTGCAAAGAACAGATTCGATGACGGCTGAGTAGAACTCTTTCAGCAGCTCCTGCGGCAGGTTGAACTTCCTCAGGGCCTTTTTTGCAATGGAGTCGATGTGAGTGTCCCACTTCAGGTCCCGGGAGATGATGGACCCTAGGAACTTGAATGTCTCCACTTCAGCCACAGTGCTGTTCATAATGCTGAGAGGGGGGAGTGCAGGGGGGTTTCTCCTGAAGTCTTTGATCATCTCCACTGTTTTGAGCGTGTTGAGCTCCAGGTTGTTAAGACTGCAGCAGACAGCGAGCTGCATAACCTCTTGTCTGTAAGCAGACTCTTCACCATCCTAAATGAGGCCGTTGAGTGTGATGTCATCTGCAAACTTCAGGAGCTTGACAGAGGGGTCTTCAGAGGTGCAGTCATTGATGTACAGATAGAGCTAGGAACAGAGAGCTGGTTTAGTTTGGTCTGGAGGAGTGTAGGAATGATGGTGTTGAAGGCCGAACTGAAGTCCACAAACAGGATCTTCACATAAGTCCCTGGTCTGTCCAGATGTTGCAGGATGAACTGCAGTCCCATGTTTACTGCATAATCCACGGACCTGTTTGCTCGGTAAGCAAACTGTAGGGGGTCCAGTAAAGGTCCAGTGATGTCCTTCAGGTAAGCCGAAACCAGCTTTTCTAATGACTTCATGATGACAGACATCTGTAGTCATTAAGTCCTGTTATCTTGGGATTCTTTGGTACGGGGATGATGGTGGAGCATTTGAAACATGATGGAACTTCACACAGACTCCAGAGACCTGTTGAAGATCTGTGAAAAGATGGGGGCGTGTTGGAGGTGTTAATGGTTGTGTAAGGAGATGGTCCGAACGAGTGTGGGGGGTTTCAAATCTACCATAAAACTCATTCAGGTCTTCAGCAAGTTGTTGATTCACCTCAGTGCTGGGGGATGGTGTCTTGTAGTTTGTGATGGCTTTCAGACGTTTCCACACTGAGGCTGGGTCGTTTGAAGCGAACTGATCTTCTAACCTTTTTGCATAGGTCCTTTTAGCCGATCTAATTTCCTTGTTCAGTGTGTTCCTGGCCTGATTGTACAAGACTCTATCCTCTTACTTGTAGGCATCCTCTTTGGCCTGACGAAGATGTCTGAGTTTGGCTGTAAACCATGGCTTATCATTGTTGAATGTTAAATAAGTCCTGGTTAAAAAACACTCCAATTAGTCCATTCAAAACAGGCTTGTAAAACCCGCTCTGTTTCATTGGTCCATCTTTTTACAGTCTTCACTACAGGTTTAGCAGATTTAAGTTTTTACCTGTAGGTCGGTATAAGATGAACCAGGCAGTGATCAGAGAGTCCCAAAGCTGCCCGTGGGACAGAGTGATATGCATCCTTAATTACTGTTTAATAATGGTCCGGTATATTACTGTCTCTGGTGGGACATGTAACATGTTGACTCTATTTTGGCAGTTCACGTGAGAGATTAGCTTTATTAAAGTCCCTGAGAATGACTAAAACAGAGTCCGGGTGTTTTTGCTCCGTGTCTGTAATCTGATCGGTGAGGAACGAGCAAAACTCTCGCGGGGAATAGAACGGCTTACAGTCAATGAAAAGCGCTTCTAAATCGGAACAGCACATCTTCTTTAATACTGTTACATCTGTACACCACCTCTCATTGATGTAACAGCACATCCCGTCGCCACGCGATTTCCCCATTGATTCTGCGTCCGCTCTAAACAGCTGATAGCCCGGCAGATGGAGCACGCCGTCCGGCATCGCATCATTCAGCCAGGTTTCTGTGAAGCACAGAGCAGCAGAGTTTGAAAAATCCTTATTTGTCTGAGTGAGCAAAAGTAGTTTTCCGTTTTATTAGGTAGAGATCAGAGATTCGCCAGATGGAAGCTAGGCAGCGCCGTTCGAAATCCACGCTGTTGAAGCTTAACGAGAGTGCCAGCTCGCTTTCCCTGCGTGTCCTGAGGCGTTTGATCAGTGCTACCGCTCTGCCAACTACAACGTTTAGCAAAACGTCTGAATAATCGAAAACCGGTAGGATATTTTGAGGTGTGTTCTGCTGAATGTTTAGCAGTTCATCCCTAGTTAAAAGTGATTGTGTTTGAGGGACAAAAAACAGGAAAAACTAACAAAAACAGTACAAACACTGGCGAGCCAAACACCGTGGCTGCCATGTGTGGCACCATCTTCAATTATCTTCAGATGTGTGTGTGTGTGTGTGTGTGTGTGTGTGCGTGTGTATGTGTATGTTCACTATTCGCTGGTGTGTATGTTCACTATTCACTGGTGTGTGTGTGTGTGTGCACTTGTGATGGGTTAAATGCAGAGTGCAAATTCCGAGTATCGTCATGTCACTTTATAGTATTTTGAGGGTGGTGAGCTCACTGTTGAGGTTTGTAAACATGTTATTGCTGGCTGAGAGATCTCACAGATTATTAAAGAAACTCAGAAGAGGAACTGACATCTTAACTCAAGCAAAACCGATGATCTCTAAACCCAGTTTGGACTGATGGGTGTGAATTCTCACACACTCAGGTGGCGTTGACATGACACCATTTTCAATAACAACAAAAAAACACTTTCATGCATTTTATTTAGCTGTTGATTTACACAACAGTGCAAACAACAGTGAAAAAAAGGTTTCAAAGTGCAAGTTTTTGAAAACAATGCTGTTATTGTTTCTGTATGAAAATGGTGATATCTTGTAGTGTTGGGTTCGAGTCCACCTAAGTTGAGTCAGAGTCAAGTCCGAGTCTTTAACCAATCGAGTCCAATCGAGCTCTTACTAGGCATACTAGAAACCCCCCTGGAAGGTGTGTTGAGGCAAGTTGGAGCTAAACCAAGGACCAGGGCCGAGTTTGGACACCCCTGTTTTTAACCTTTGCAACTAGAAAAACAAAATGTCAATTTAAATGTAAGAGAAGCAAACCTCTATTGGATCTTGCCATTTTGATTTTTGATTTCACAACATCTCATAATTAGTGCTCTACTCTGCTTAAACTTAAAGTCATGTAACAGAAGTTATGGCTGACTCATATATTGTGACATATTTCAGAGTGAAACAGGTTTTAGAATGTGAAAAATTATAGGGCAGTACTTGACTTGTTATAGTAAATGTATAAATTAAGGGTAAAGCAGTAGGTATCTTGGTGAATAGCAGAAAATGCACCTCTTATCTCTGATTGTGGCTATGTGTGTTTTGTTTTTTATATGACAAATGGATAGACCTTAGAGAGGACATTTTGAATTGTTTTTTTCTTGGATGAAAATGAGGCTGTGAGGGATAAACTTAGTCTTTACAATGGCACACACTATGTATAAAGCCCTACATATACTTTCCATAAGTCACAGCAAACTCACACCTGTTTTATATTTGAATGCATTTATAGTTACATTAATTACAATAAATTACATAAATTAGTAGGTCATGGTTGCTTAGCAACAACAGACACCACAGGAGCGCAAGCTACAGAGTGCTTTGGAAAGTAGGAGAAAGTGGCGTGCCTAGCGTTTTCCACACGTTTTAGGCACGACATGTGAACGGCCCCTTACGTTGCTGTCGCTTTAAGATCTGACGCACAGATCAGATATTTTGAGGCATCAGTATTTCTCCCAACTGTAAAGGTTTACTCAAGACAAAACTGACTGCATTTACATGAATAGCCTCCGACGAGCAAGTGTGTAGCAATAACAGAACCTAATGGAACTTAAGTGAAAGAGAACTTGGCATTCGGACACTGACTGAGAGGCGCTTTCTTTGAGCACGCTTTGAGTATGTGCGGCCATAAACCCGTCGGCTTTCAAGTAGCCTACTGGACAAGACGAGTCTGAGTACCCCAACTCTAATATCTTGTGCATACATATCGTGTGTTCAAACATCACCAACTACTGGCCTGGCATTCATAATACAGCACTTTTAGTCAGTTTTAGTCGTGAACGGGGGTTGTTATGACAAAGTTGTTGACTGCGCAAATTTTGGCATAACTGAATCGTCTTTTCTGTCTGTATCTGTAATGCACTATATAAATAAATTGAGACTTGACATTTGTTAGTTTATGTGTTGTATTCATACTCTTTGTGCAAATTTGTATGGTGGCTGTGGGCTGAACACTTCGTGTGACATTACATGTTTCCTGTAGTATTTTCAGAGCTGTGATCTCACTGTTGAGGTTTGGAAACATGTTACTGTGATCATCTCTGAGCCCACATTAGAATGATGGGTGTGAATCTGGACATTCATGCTGCTCTTTATGAACACAGGAAAGAAAGACTGACAGAAAGAGAAAATGGCTGATAAGTGTCATTTGTGTCTGCTGGGACTGATCATTCTCTCTTCACTTCTCACAGGTAAACACATTTCTACATGCTCTTTAAAGAGTTCAAATTAAAAATACACACAGAAAATGTTTTACTAGAGCTGGTCTGGTGTTCAGTCTGTAAATGAGTTAGTTTGAACATGTTTTATTCTTCCTGATATTCATGTTCTGATCTCAGACTCAATGCACTGACATCTGACACTGAGAACGACCTGATATCACAGGGGTTTCTTTATGAAGTTTCATTTATTAATATATAACACAATTATCACTCAAATGTTCTTGTGTTTCAGGTACCAGTGGAGTGGATGAGACTCATGTGTTCATCAGTTCTGGTGAAAATGTCCGTCTGCCCTGTAATAATGATCTTCATGACTGCAAATCAACTACATGGTTCTATAACAGACATTCAGCTGATGAACTGATTGTTTTAGGGTAAAAGACTGAGGAAAAATACAGAAATGGGCAATAATTTAAAACAATTTAAAACAAATATGCCAATAAAATGTTTCAAATTCATATTCATGTCCAGTTTTTTTTTTTCCTTATATGGCAAGTAGCCGTGTAATAAGCGGGATAATGTACAGGCAGCCTGTAGTTATCGCGAAATAAGCCCCTTCAGCGTGATACAAGACCCTCCGCTTCGCGTCGGGTCCTGATCACACTGTCGGGGCTTATTTCTGCGATAACTACCGGCTGCCTGTACATAATCCCTTACATATGTATATATATATATATATATATATATATATATATATAATATATACAGGACCGTGCACACACTTTTTGAGGGGCATGTGCTGAAACTGAAAAAGAAGAAACTCTATAAGAAACCATAGTCATACAGTCACTATAGCATATTCAACATGTATCCGCCTACATAGCATAAACTTGATACTGTTCAGAACCAGGAATGTTTGTTTCATGATGGTCATATAACATATATATTGCCATACGGCTATATAAATTATACAGACACTTCAGACTATACAGACTTACATCAAGATTTACCATGGACTGACATCTCACCCATACGGTACGGAGTTTTATTAAAAAAAAAAGTGCTTGAGGCTATTTATTAGATGTCTATTAGACCTCAAAAACATAAAAGAGTGATGGGAAGTTCGGATCATTTTACCGACTCAGACCTTTGAGTCTCGTTCAGCAAAATGAACAAATCTTTTTTTGAGTCATTTTGTTCATTTTAGCAAATTGTAATTAAAATATTACCTGTTACTTCCCTAACACATCTACTGCTTACACAACCATTGAACACACTACAAACAAGACAAAACTATAATGCTATTGTAACACTATGGTAAAATATAAGGGAACTTACATCAGCGGGACCTGGGCTCCAGCTGATTGATCGTGAGTTTCCTGGATTATCTCTATTTATATTTCCCTTTCTACAACACTATAATCTTACATAATTGGGTGCCCCCACAAATGTAAACCATACACACACAAATCGTGTGTTCTCTGTGTTACTCTTAACAAAATAAAGCTTCCTCAAAGTCTGTTTCTGGGATGTGTCTTTCCTCTTAGAAAAATACGGTACTCAGATTACGGAATATGAATATACAGAGATCGTATCAAAAACATATTTATTGTTCTTACTAATTCCCCAAGACCCGGGGAAAATGAATCATATATTTGGTTTTAGAGAAAACAACTTCTCTTTTCTATTGCAAACAGTCAGTACATTCACAAAGCAAAATCAGACAAATTCAAAGATGTAACAATTACATGCATGCTTAATTGTTCCTACACCAAGCGCTTGGAATTTTCCCATTGGGGCCCAAATTCGGTGGTGTAAACTTTAACGTTAACAGTTAGTGATGAATGGAAATGTGCTTTACAATACACGGTCGAACACGTTACTCACTCCGAATCCTTTGTTAAACTCCCCAAAAAGGAACGTGAAAACAGTCCAGTGTTGAAATAAGGGATGAGTCACAGCAGGGAAGATGGCAGAAGAGGGTTTTTGCATATCTGTGCCACAAAGACTGAAACATCCTCTCATTTTGCAGATGAAACGAGGTCCTTTTGATCCCGTAGAACCACACAAAAACACTCCGATGCAGTTCTACAACTTTCCTGGGTCCTGGAGTCCCGAGAAAATAATAAACATGTTAGCCCTCTCTTCTGAAGCGGCTTCCTTAAACAGGACTCACTCATTTTCCGTCTTCCCGGACACAGCAAATCTTGGTTATGCTGAATACTGTTCAGGGCACGGTCTCTGCCACTGTAACACTTTTAACAGCATACACGTAGGCGGTTTTCTGCCTTATTTAAACCCACAGCTCGCGAACTACAAATCCCGGCAAAGCAATTCCCCTCCCGCCTCCCCCCGTTTCTTCTTGGCTGCTTGTCGACGCTCCAAGCTCGAGGGAACATCTTATTGGTTGGCATTTTAAACACTCTACCTAGTAATCAAACTACATTGTATGTACAAAAACTGAAATACATTCAAATATACACCACTCAAATAAAATAAAACAAAATAGAATACCTTAAAAAAGATTCAAATATCCATGGGGTTTACACTATAAGAAACAGAAAAGATGAATTCATTGTTTACCTGGGACTTATGATTAGCTCACCTCACCTCTTATGACAAGTTTTCGAGTTCGAGACGTTCGTTCATCACGTGTTAGCCCCATACGCTTAACCTATGCCAGTGGTTCCCAAACTTTTTCTGCCGGGCCCCCCTTTTGCAGAATAAAAAAAATTCACAACCCCCCGTCGTGAATAAACTATGTATATATATATATACATTATATATATATTTACTATGTACTTTTTTTATGTAACAGCATTCATTGTTTTTTAAACAGATCTTGTTGTCTTTTCAAAAACTTGTAAATGCTTAGAGCAGAACGACTATGCATCATTCATTCATAATTTTACTCCGCTAACTGCAATTCTCATTTCTGATATCAATTGTACCATCTAGTGGTCTGCTATTTTACGACAAAAACCGCTACAACTGATAACAGAGTCTTGAGCTAATAAAATATGATGAAATTCATATTTTGTGTTAAATTATTTATATATGTGGCAAGTAGCCATATAATATGCAAGATAATTTCACAGTGGTGTCATGTATCACCCTGAAAACGATCTAGGGATGTACCGAAATGAAAATTCTTGGCCGAAACTAAAACTGCTTTGTAATAATTATTCATTATTTTATTAAATAATATAGTTGTAACGGGGAGAGAGAGGCGAGAGGCGAGCGGATCCACTTGCGAGCTTTTATTGGGACGAGACAAAGACATGGTCGTACAGGCAGGGTCAAACAACAATAGCAGACAGGTTAAAGTAGGCGATGCACAATGGAAGTCCGTGAAACAGGCGAGGGTCGATCCGTGGCGAACGTAATCCGTAAGGGGCTGGGCTAGGAGAGTAAACCAAAAACAAGAGCGAGAGTCCGAAAAGGCAGGCGGCGGTACAGTCGAGAACGGGGAGCCAGGCGAGGGGAATGAACACGGAAACTAGTGAACGCTAAACAAAAGAACACAATAACAACTCACAATACTCCGTGCTTTGCATGGGGAAAGTCCGGGGCTTTTATAGAGCTGCTGATTGGTCACATGAGTAGACGCAATCAGCGTGATGCATGGCGGGAGATGTAGTCCGGGGAGTGGTACAAGAGTCAGAGCGTAATGATGGGGTGAGAGTGACATCTGGTGGTGGGCGGACAGCGGGACACCGACCAGATTCGTGACAATAGTCATTTTGTAAGACTTTTAAATTTAACTCAATAATTTTAATGATACTGAATAAATAAAAATAAATCACAAGCCAATAAAATAACCATGTTTATGAAAAGTAAAACTAAAATTGGACAGAAAATATATGAATATTAATATATTCATCTTAATATATTATTTTTATTCAATTCTATGAAACAGAATTAGATATAACTTTTTTTGACTAATTATCAAAATAATGTATAGTCCTACAAAGCTATTATCATCAGAGCATGTAAGCATACTGTCACGAGAGGGTTGTGTCATTTTACCAGCGTTGTCCAGTACAGCAGTACTACAGCATGTTACAGCACAGGATGGGACGCTGTTGCAAACAGGAACAAGTATACAAAGACATTTTCTGTCGGCGCGTTATTTGTGAGCATAAGCGGTACACGAGTGGAGCATTCATATGGGCCGTGAGCTACTCAATGGAAGGCACATTCATATAGCGGAATATTAAACGGTGCGTCACACACTGAGTGGTGCGCGCTGAATACTGCCGGGCGGCGCGGCAGATATTTTCGGTCGTTTATGGGGCTGTTCACATATTGCGCCTAAAAACGCGTGGAAAACGCTAGGCGCGCCGATTTTTCCTCCTTTCTAAGCGCTCTGTAGCTTGCGCTCTCGTGGCGTCTGCCGTTGCTAAGCAACCATGACCTGCACTCTCAATGAAGACGCGGAAGTTTCATCAAAGGACAAACGGATTTCCAGCACTAAAAATCACTTGCTGCTCTGCTAAATTTGTTTAAAAATGTACAGCTATGATCAGTTGTTTCTCCATCTTGGCTGAGCTTTCAATGTTGTTACGAGAAAGGATGAAGCTAATTGGTTGAATCTTGTCACATGACCCGCGGTCCGCTTGTGGCATTCTGAAAAGTTGAGATGTTTTCAACTCGATGCAGCGCGGACGCGCCTGAAAAAACCGAGCGCGTCGCACCGCGTGCGCATCGGGACGGCGTCGCTTCCATTATGAGCGCGGCTGCGGCGCCTCTACATTTAAAATAACAACATGAGCGCGCAAAAGAGGCGATATGTGAACGGCCCCTATCTCTTTCAAATCACTATAAAAATCGGCTGACTGTACACTACCGTTGCCGCGCCCCCCTTATCATAACTCCGCGCCCCCCCTAGGGGTCGCGCCCCCCAGTTTGGGAACCACTGACCTATGCAGTCTGAGCTGGAAAGAGAATTGATTAGTTCATCTCTCGAGTCTTCGGGTTTAAGTCGTTCGTTCATCATGTCACAGCCCCAAACGAACGACTCGAAAACCCCGAAGACTCGAAACAAGTGAACTAATTCCAGTACAGAACCTAATAGAATGTTGCACATGCGTGACTGAATGACAAGACGACTCGTTCTTTTCGAGTCACGTTAAAGATTCAAAATGAACAAATTGTTCAAGAACGACCCATCACTAACATAAAATATGAGCGTTTATAGACAGAGTTTCTTGTGTAAAGAAAAAACTGTACTTATTCAAACAAGATATTTCTTTACTCTTGCAAGATGTCTTCCGTCAAGATAGAGGAGGTGGAGCTATAAGGTTGTTTGGTTTATGATGCGTTCACACCATTTTTTTACAGAAATATGACAGCAATCACATATCTCAGAGATTGCACTGGCAAAGTATTTGGGAATATTCATGCATAATTATGCATATAACCACATGATATTAGATTTAAAAAAAAAAAAAAAAAAAAACATTTAGAAAAGAACGGCAACATCACGGTTGCACCTAATGGAAAATATACTAGTATCTAAAAAATAAGTACTGGTAGCATGAAAATCGCTTTTAGATTAAATGTTAAAACGGCTTGCCATACATTAATATGCTGAATTAATTTGATTGCTAAGTAAGGCTAACTGGCTTTGTATGTTAGCCTACCTTGCTAATTGTTTACCATAAAAACAAGAAAAGATTACAAATATGTTGTCCAACAATAGTATAATGATATGTTTAGCCCAAATACACGTCACAACATTAGTCAAGACTTTGAAATAACTTATTTTTGTGATCTGACATGGTTTTATTAAACAGAATGAGGCAGAAATCATCCCACTTTATATTATTCTAAACAGTGATAAAGGCTATAGGTTAGTATTGCATTTTAAATTTACTTTATTCTTATAAAAATACCCGAGATGGCTTGAAGAACACAGAAAGCCATTGGAGTAATTGTTTATTTTATTCATGGTTTATAAGTAAAACCTCTATATGCATGCTATTCAGCTACTAGGCTACATCTACAGCAAAAGCTGAACGAATGCCTTTGTCCATTCAAGGGATTTCCTGGAACGTCATCAGTGACTAAAAAATGAGTACTAGTTCTATCTTTTTTTAACAGGAAGATTGTAATTAAATACTAGTCACTGTTGGAATAAGTACTAGTATCTAAAACATAAGAACTAGTATCTAATGAATAAGTACTAGTAACTTTACAAAAGACACTAGTAGCTAAAGAACAAATACTAGTACCTAAAGAATAAGCACTAGTAGCTAAAAAATAAGCACTAGTAGGATGAAAATAGATACTAGTACAGGTTTTAGATTAAATGTTAAAACTGCTTGCCATAGATTCTGCTCAGATTTCGCTCATCTCAAAGATTCTTTAAAATATGCCAGTGAAACAAGCCTGTTATCATTGCTGCTTTGTACCTTTTGTTATATTGTTTTATTTATATATATATATATATATATATATATATATATATATATATATATATTGATATGCTGTGAATAAAGACGTCGCTGTAGTATAGTAACACCACTCTTTCCAACAGCTGCCACTGTAAATGGTTATGATGAAACTGTGTGTCATGTATTGATCAAGTATGTAAATATGATATTGATGTTCTGTATTATGATGCATCTGAACACATCCGTACATCATCTGCAGCTCCGGTCGATGTAAAACCACAGGTTCCAGTCAGCAGCTCAAACTCTGAGACGACTTCAAGACAAACTACAGCAGCAGCTCCTGCACAAGGTTCATCATCACTGACACACATCAGCAGTCTCTCACTTCACTCATTTACACTTGTTTTATCACACAAACTTACAAAATGTCACACTTTACACACAAATATCTATAAATGAGAAAGAGATCACATTGGACATAAAGATTCTTTTAAAGTGTCATTAGATTAATTTTTGGTAACATTTTGGTTTCTTCCTGATACCTTAAGATTGAAATAAAATAATAATAGATGATGGACTAATGAAACAGTGAAAGTTCATTTATCATTTCTGTGATGTGAAGCTCACGTATGATGTGATGATGATGATGTTTGGTTTATATGTCCATTATCACAGATTCACCAGAAACTGAAGTCAGTAGGACTGCTGGATCAATATTTAGAGGTATGACACGTCTTTACATGCAGTTCATTAATGCTGAAACAATCAATCTGATTGATTTGTCAAAAATTGTTTGTTGTTTTATACCTTCGATTTCATTCTTAGTTTCACAGATTGACTGTTTTTTTTTTTTCTCTCTCTCTCTCTTGATTGTGTCTCTCATCTTTCCTGCAGTGATTGTGGGGCAGGGGTGGGGTTAGGTGCTCCAATTAAAGTATACATTTATATAAAATAATTTCTATTTTTTACAAATGCATGCAGACCATTAAATTAAGACAAACAACTGAAAACAATGGAGGACTCTGCTCGTCCAAAAGTGACGCCAAGGGGTCCTGACCAATCGTCAATATGTGACGAGTTGGGAGTGAGAACGTGTTGCAAGTGCATGTGTCATGTAATGAACCTTAACTGCAGTCCAAGTAACTGCACACAGAGATAAAGATTCTTTAAAATATGCCAGTGAAAGTATAATTCTGTCTTTCTCCATGTCTAAATTCCATTGTGGTCAAAGTAACACACACTTTTTTCTCCTCTCAAACCTAATTGTTATCCTTTGTTATCTTTGTGTTCTGGGCACTGAACTTCTTCCCAGGCGTTGCAGCAAAAATGGCTGCCCACTGCTCTGTGTGTTCACAGTGTGTGTGTACTGTAAAAAAATACAAATGCGTATTTTCCAGTTTACAAAACATTTTGAATCTCAAATACCAAAAAAAAAAAGATTTCTATAACAATTCACTGTTTGTCATTTGTAAATAAAAAAAATGTTATATAAAGTAATTGTTGTTTCAGTTGCTTAACAACGAACAAATTTATGTTGGCTGAACAAATTATCTTTACTGAGAAAAAATAAAAAAGCTATTGTTGAGAGAACTTAAATGTCTTACTGCAACAAGTTGCCTTACTTAGTTTAAGTTTTCTCAACTATTTATTTTTTTTACAGTGTGTGTGTGTGGTTTGGTTTATATATCCTGGTGGGGACTTAAACCTGAATACACCTCGTGGGGACTCATGTCACGGTGGGGATCTAAATTGAGATGCCTATTGTCAGACCTTTTGGACTGTTTTGTGTTTTTCCCTGTATGCCCTTATTTGGTCTTCCTGTTCCATTTCCAACTAATCCTCTACACCTGTCTCCCCCTGATTAGTCCCTGTATATAAGTTTGGTTGTGTCCTCAGTTAGATCGTCGGTTCTTACATTGTCATTCTACAAGTCATTCCAGTCAGTTTGTATTGTCTTCAGCTGCAGTCTCATACGTTGTGTTTGCGTTGGTTCCCTGCTGTTTCCTGTCCATTTCTGTTCCCTGTGGATTATATAAATAAACTACATGTTCTGCATCTCCTCGCTCATCCTCATCATTCCCCACACACGACGCCAGTGTGACACCTATGGGTACAAAAGCTTATAAATCATACAGAATGAGTTTTCTGAGAAGTAAAAATGTGACGGGTAGGTTTAGGTGTAGGGTTGGTGTAGGGCAATAGAAAATATGCTTTGTACAGTATGATTATGCCTATGGAGAGACCGTACAAGGATAGCTGTGTATGTGCACTTGTGATTGGTTAAATGCAGAGTGTAATTTCTGAGTATCGGTCACCATATTTGGCCACACTTCCCGTCACTTCACAGTATTTTGAGGGTGGTGAGCTCACTATTGAGGTTTGGAAATATGTTATTGCTGGCTGTGAGATCTCAGTTTGTTTGACCACACAGGTTATTTAAGAAACTGACATCTTAACTCACACAAAACTGATGATCTCTGAACCCAGTTTGGACTGATGGGTGTGAATTCTCACACATTCAGGTGGCGTTGACATGACACCATTTTCAACAACAACAACAACAACAACAACACCTTTTTTTAATGTTTTTTTTTTTTTTTGCTGTTCATTTACAGAAACAATAGTGGAAAAAAAGAGATTTCAAAGTGCAAGTTTTTGAAAACAATGCTGTTATTGTTTCTGTATGAAAACAGTGATATCTTGTGCATACATAGTATGTGTTCAATCGTCAACTATTGGCCTGGCATATATAATACAGCACTTTTAGGCAGTTGTCATGGATCTGTGTGAATGGAGGTTGTTATGACAAAGTTGTTGACTGTGCAAATCTTGGCATTACTGAATCGTTATTTTTCTTTTTATATATGTAGTGCACTATATAAATAAAGTGTGACTTGGCCTTTGTTAGTTTGTGTGTTGTATTCATACTCTTTGTGTAAACTTTTGTCTGGTTTTAATTGATCATGGTGGCTGTGGACCGAACACTTTGTGTGACATTACATGTTTCCTGTAGGATTTTCAGAGCTGTGATCTCACTGTTGAGGTTTGGAAACATGTTACTGTGATCATCTCTGAACACACATTAGACTGATGGGTGTGAATCTGGACACTCATGCTGATCTTTATGAGACTGTCTGTCTGAACACAGGAAACAAAGACTGACAGAAAGAGAAAATGGCTGATAAGTGTCATTTGTGTCTGCTGGGACTGATCATTCTCTCTTCACTTCTCACAGGTAAACACAATTCTACATGCTCTTTCATGAGCTAAATATAAATATACACATGTACAAATGTTTTACTAGAGCTGGTCTGGTGTTTAGTCTGTGAATGATCCAGTTTGAACATGTTTAATTCTTCCTGGCATTCATGTTCTGATCTTAGAGTCACATTTGCAAATACTGTTTTATTCTGAATGCACTGACATCTGACACTGAGAATGGGTTTGTTTATTAAGCTTAATTGATTAATATATAACATAATGATCACTCAAATGTTCTTGTGTTTCAGGTACCAGTGGAGTGGATGATGCTCATGTGTTCATCAGTTCTGGTGAAAATGTCCGTCTGCCTCGTAATAATGATCTTTATGACTGCACATCAACTTCATGGGACTATATCAGATATTCAGCATCAGTTGAACTGATTTATTTAGGGATAAATAAGAAAAACATAGAGAGACATGAGAGATTGAGTCTGGGGTCTGACTGCTCTCTGAACATCAAGAACGTCATAAAAGAAGATTGTGGATTTTACTGCTGCCGACAATATGTGAATGGACAACACTACCAAGAAGCTGATGCATGTGTTTATCTGCATGTTCTTCATGGTAATTTTACCATTATGTGATGAATTTAAAAATGCATGGTTTAAACTCCCATGATGTTTGAAAAGTGTGTGATTTGTGTTTTATTTTGTGTTTCAGTCTCTTCATCATCCTCACAGACTGAGATCAGTGCAGGCAGCTCTGTGACTCTCTACTGTCAGTTGTATTCATATTCATATTCACATGCTGGAGTCTCTTGTGATGATTGGATCCGTTATGAGGGAATTCGGCTGTTCTGGGTGAATCAGGCTGGTGTTAAACCGACAATATCAGACACCAGATATCAGGAATCAGCTCCAGGACACTGTATCAGCACTCTGACTTCAACACTCCTGAATGAGGATGACAACAGAGAGTGGAGATGTGAAGTTACTCACAGAAATCAATTCAAGACCTCAGTCACATATACTGTCAAGAGTTCAGGTGAGAAAACAATCTCATTAATCATTTTAAGTCCTCATAATGTCAGTAACACTAAGGACTATTAGTATAATTGAAGTAGATCAAATGAAGGAAAAAAAAGCTTCTTTCAGTCTGACAGAAGAGAAACTCAAATCAACTTAACAGTCCATTGCTGCTGTAAATAATGAACAAACTGAAACTTGACAGTAAAAACTGTAACATTTTATATAACATGATCATCAAAATTAAAATATAATTGTCATATTCTACAGTATGCATCTGAACTAACATTCATCTATACAGCTCAAGATAAAACAACGACAGCAGTGATTCCAGTCCACATCACAAACTCTCAGGATTCCTCAACTACAAACACACACAAAACTAAAGGTACATCATGACTGTTTTTCTCTGTAAAATGCTGGAGTTATCTTGTTTGTTAACTAAATAAAACATGGTTGTCATTTTCTACAGTATGATTAATAAGAGCTAACATTGATCCTTTACAGCTCAAGCTGATTCAGTGACAGCAGTGATTCCAGTCCACATCATAAAATCAACGACGGCAGTGACTTCTACAAGAGGTACAAAAAAAAAATTCAAAGATATATATATATATATATATATATATATATATATATATATATATATATATAAAGTGCGTTCTGGGTACATTAATTTCAATTTACATTTACATCATTTTTAAATAGTCTAGTAAACAAAAACTGAAAATCGTTAAACACTACGGAACCAAATAAATATAAGCAAAACGAATAAGAAAGAAATTACACAAAGTAAAAATCAGCAAACACTGTAGATCCAAATAAATAAGAAACGAATGTTCAAAAAACTTTGAAGACCACCACAGACAAACGGCAAAAGTCAACAGTCTATTCAAAATTAAAAAAAAAAATAAAAACATTGCCAAACTTCCACCATCGTCTTGTCTGTCTCGACTGACCTCACTCTTTTTGTCGGTCAGCTCGTCACTCTGATCGCTGATAAATAAAATCTGATCTGCGATGCAACTGTCGTTCGGCACAGCATTGAGCAGTTGCGTTCAGTTTTATTTGTTGTGTCTGTTCTGAACTAAATTCAAAACACAAAAAAAGGACGGAGGTGGTCGGTGACGCGGTGGGCAAGTGATGTAACCGGTGTTGCAGAGCACCGACTATTACGGTGTCATGAAATACGGAGCAGGGGACTCATGTACAAAGACTTGCGTTGAATTCATACTAAAACATAGCGTACGGACAAAGCTGTAATTGTGCAAAATAAATAAATAAATAAATAAATAAATAAATAAATAATCTGATGTATGAAACTCTGCGTACGCAGAATCCCACGCGTATTGTCTTTGTACATCCCAATTAACGTGAAATTGAGCGCACATGCACGAGCACAAAACCCCAGCCTGTGTCCTCCCCAAAAATCAATAAATTTTAATATGGTAATAAGTCCACTTTGCCAAAAGCATACAACAAGAAGCCAACTTTTACTGAAAGTGATTTGGAGGTGCTACTATCCGAGGTAGAAAATAGAAAAAAATATTTTATTTGGAACTTTGTCCTCCGGAATTAATAACAAAAGAAAAAGAAATCAGTGGGAGAGTTTGGCGGACGCCGTCAACGCGGTGGGATCTGAAACTCGCACTGTAAATGAATTTAAAAAGAAATGGTCTGATATAAAGGTGGAAGTTAAGCTGAGAACTGCTGCGCACCGACAACGTGTGGGCAGAACAGGCGGTGGTACGGGAGTCAATGAACTTACACCATTTGAGCAGAGAGTTGCCTCTATTGTGGGCGATTCTTTATTCTCTGGAGTAGTATCCGGTGCTGTGGGAGACTTGGATTTACTACAGGACTGCCGCGAAGGTAACTAATTTCTCATTTATTTGCTGAACACATCTTACCAGTCTGCATCAAATTTTCAAATGCATGCAATGTAGCGGGCCAAACGTACACCAGAGATTTAACGTATCCATTGTATTCATGGCAAATACGTGTACCCATTAATAAGGAACAGACGAGAATCACAGTTAACATGTGCCTGTATTTATTTGGCCCGTCGGGCCGCGTCTTGACGCATGCTGTTCTGAAGTCACAACAGCAAATCGTTAGGGCCATCGGAGAAATTAACAGTCACCTGAAAAATATCACTGACGCACTCACAGACATCAGTTGATGTTTTAGTGAAACAATACCTTAAAATGTAAAATGGTTGAAATAGGTTTAAAAATAACTTATAAATCAATGCTGAAATGAGCTTACATACCTTCAAAAACAAGTGTTTAACTTAAATGATGATGATGATGATAATAATAATAATAATAATAATAACACAATAATAATAAAATAATGTTTAATGCTAAATGATCTGCTATGCTGCTACAGTATAGCATCTGTATGTTAAATCATGTCTTCAAAATTTCTGCCTTTTATATTATTATTATGATCATTATTATTTCATGAAACCTATTCTAAAATATAAATGTACATGTTAAATTATAATTGTTATCATTAACAACAATAAAACTAAATACATTTTGCTTCGCTGAGACAATTCCTATTGGTTGTTTTACCTTACTGCTTTGATCATGATTGGTTAATCTGGCTGTCAGGACACTGGCCAGTGAAACTGTGCGCGCCTTTTCAAGTTTGAAAATACCACCGTTATGTCGTTTTTGTGAGTGAGGCTGTGAGCTGCTCATAGACTGTATTGGAGCTGCTGCTCACTGAAATTATTTGATCCGTCGAATTATTTTATATTTGCATGTTAAATTTTTATTTTGAGCAAACCTGAGTTGTGAAATGTCAACGCTGAAAACAAAAACTGCAACACAGAGGAAGTATGTGTGATCTGCGAGGTCCTGCAAACATACAGTACTTGCTAAATCAGGTAAGAAAATAAATGTTTATTATTACCTTTCAAAAATAGCACAAGAGTTTACAAATGGGTAAAGGACATGTAACCTCCAGAAGTTAAATAGCTGTGTGTTTGTGTGTGTGTGTGTGTGTACTTGTTTTTGCTACATTGTGGGGATCAAATGTCCCCACAAGGATAATAAAACCTGAATTTTTTGACATTGTGGGGACCGGCTTGTGGTCCCCATGGGTACAAAAGCTTATAAATCATACAGAATGAGGTTTTTTGAGAAAGTAAAAATGCAGAAAGTTTTCTGTAAGGGTTAGGTTTAGGGGTAGGGTTAGGGTAAGGGGATAGAAAATACAGTGTGGACAGTACACAAACCATTGCGCCTATGGAGAGTCCCCACAAAGATAATAAACCAGACATACTTGTGTGTGTGCGTGCATATGTGTACTGCTTTATCACAGACATTAAAAGTTAGATGCTAATCGGAATTAGCGTATTAGCACGCTAGCGATATTCGCTCATCTGATGTTATGTGTTGCTGGTATTTGTTAATCTGTTAATGTCTGATTCACATGTGAATGCTATGCATTACTGTAGGCGTGTTTACATTTGTAATCGTATAATAACAGTCTCAAAGATGACATTCTGTTTTTGTTTTCTGAATATCAAAAAGTGGCAAATGTCTTTAAAAAATCTTAATTCATTTAAATTATAAAGGAATGGTATAAAACGAAATACAGCTTTTTAAGAACTTTTTAGTAAACCATTTATTCTTTCCCCTTGTAGAGTCATTAAGGATCCAGCTTATTATTGGCAGTTTGGTAAGGAATTGCTTATCTGCTGTTTGTCTGCTATTATTGAACTGTAAAGTGAAAATATTCTATGTGATTTTTGTATTCAGTGTTTTCAGTTAAAGATATTTCACAGTATCAAAGTTGATGTTTTATGAGTATTTATTTTTGGCATTTTTGTTTATACAGGTAAGTATAGAGAGTGCACAAGTGGGGGAGAGAGGAGGGGAAGGCATCAGAAAGGACCTAGAGCTGGGACACTTTCAAGGATCACCCGAAGCACAACCATGCTATATGTACAAGGCTGTTGGTTCTAACGTTTTATCAGAATTTGAAGAAACAGTTCTACTTAAAATATTTAATGCATTTCATTTAAGGCAGGGTTTTTCCTGCATAAAGAATTTTAAGGTGACTCCTGTTATACCCCTTCACCACCAACTTGATTTCTGTTGCAGGTTCCATTCTCAAACTGTTCTATTTTTACAGCACAAATATCTTGTAATGAGACACATTTGTAAACCTAGTTTCACAGAACTATAGTTATCCACCAAAATAAAAGATCAAGTGGTTTCAGTCAAAAAAGGTTTCTTTTGCAAGTATATAAAATATATATGTTTTTGCACAACATACAAGAGTCTTTAACCCTCTGGGGTCTAAGGGGATTTTGAGAAGTTTTGACATACCCTGACATTTGTGTTTTTTTTTTTTTTTTTTTTTCTTTCAGTATCTTAAAAACATACACTACCAGTCAAATTTTTTATTTTTTTTTTCTGCTCACAACCTGTGATCAAAGCTAAATTTTCAGCATCATTACTCCAGTCTTCAGTGTCACATGATCCTTCATAAATCATTCTAATATGCTGATTAGCTGTTCAAGAAACATTTATTATTATTATTATTATTATTATTATTATTATCAATTTTTAAACAGTTGAGTACATTTTTTAGGATTCTTTGATGAATAGAAAGATCCAAAGATCAGCATTTACTTAAAATAAAAAGCTTTTGTAACATTATACACCATACTATTCAAAAGTTTGGAGTCTATTTTAAGAAATTAATGATAAAAATAAAATAAATTTATTTAACAAGAATGCTTTAAATTGATCAAAAGATGAGATGTGATGAAAAAGGCATTTATAATGTTACAAAAGATTTCTATATAAGAAATGCCGTTCTACTTTTAATTCATCAAAGAATTTTACTGAGCTGTTTTCAACATGTTTTTGAGCAGCAAATCAGAATATTAGAATGATTTCTGAAGGATCATGTGACTGGATCATGAGTAATGAAAAATTCTGCTTTGACATCGCAGGATTAAATTACATTTTAATATATATATATATATATATATATATATATATATATATATAATATATATATAATATATCTATAAAAAAACTTTTACTGTTAGAAATCTTGGAGTGGTAGTGTATTATGTCTATAGTCTGATTACTCTGTATTCATCACAAACTGGGCTACAATAATGTGTGAGCAGCATTAATGTATTTGTATTATATTTAGGTTCTTCTACAGGTTTTTTTTTTTAATTCTACAATATTAATCATGTGTTTGTTTATTGAAGTTTATAGTAAATCTATTGCTGCTAGTCATTTGATTTTTTAACGTTTATGTGTGTCCAGTGTTGATCTAATTGAACGCACATTTGTGTATTCACCGTTGTTGAAAGGTAAGACGGCGAAACAACGCCGTGTTTTCAACGTTGATTCAATTTGCAAAATCAACACCTAATTCAACGTTAATCCAACGTCTACAGAATGACCTTAATTTAACCATGTTGAAGGCAAGATGGTGAAACAACGTCGTAATTTCAAGGTGAAATGACATCACAATATTAACGTTGATCCAATTTGCAAAATCGAAACATAATCCAACATTGATTCAACCACGGTACCCAACGTTGTTTCAATGGTGAATCAACGTTGAAATGCCGGCTGGGAAGCCACTAATTAAAGGAATTGGTCAAAAAATGAACTTCGTCTCTGATTACCATTTATATTGCCGCAATCACACATTGATGGGCCTGAATGGCTTGGTTAGGTTGCACACACACTGGTCCTGGGTCGGGGTCATCTGACGCCGGTGCCACCACCTTACCGAGTGGTATGCCGTGCATGTGCGCGACATTGTGTAGCACACCACAGGTCAGCACAATGCGACACACCTTGTTATGGCGGTATAGCAGCATCCCCCTGGTCCTATCAACGCAGCGCCACCGACATTTCAGCTGCCCAATCGCCCGCTCTACAACTGGCCGAGTGCGAGAATGGGCATCATTGTATCTGCGCTCTTGGTCAGTTTGTGGGTTGGTGAGGGGAGTTAACAACCACGTTTTCAGTGCATAACTGCAATCTCCTGATGGGAAGTTCAATAATTACACGCACAAATAAATAAATAAATACAAATATTTTAGATAGAACCATAACTTTAAATGTGTCACTCACCAAGAAGTCACCCATCGCGCACCCTGTCAGCTTGGAGCCTCATCCCAACCATGCCGTTTGTAAGGATGTATGAATCATGTGTTGAGCCAGGCCACCTTGCCACAATATTTGTTAGGCGCATTTGTGCATCACATATTTAAATTCTTCAGATTGCGCCTTTATAGCAATGTGTGTGCAGTCGATCACTCCAATTACATTTGGAAAACCGGCTATCGCTGCAAATTACGCTTTAATGTTTGGCTGGTCAACTGCATTGTATGGGAACCTTATATACCTGGCAGACATGCGGATGGTCCCGTCCAATAAAGCTGGCATTGCGCGGTTCAAAGACGACTGGCTTATTCCTGAGCGGTCTGCCAGTTCCCTTTGGAAAGAGCCAGTTGCCAAGAAACCAAGTGTTGTCAGCACCTGTAAGGGAACAGGTAATGCGTGGCTCCTAGCTGTCTCTCTCTCTTTCCAAATTCGGACCCAACTCAGCACAGAGCTCCAAGAGGATAGCCCTTGGAAATCTGAAACGGCTGATAAACCAGTTATTGTCGTGGGCCAGAAAATCACTTTGGTCCCTAAAAACGCGTTTTCTTCGGATTCTGCCATTGGCAATGTCCTCTAATAAGGCCAACGCTGCCATTGCTATAGACGAAGGGTTGTATAAATTTGCACATGCTTTTATATGTACTAACTTAACTGCATAATTGAGAACATTCCCATAAGTCTCATGTGACAGTAGTATGTCAATTAGCCTATTTTATCAATTACAAATTAATAGCAATGTTTCTCTCAGGTGGTGTTGCGATAGACTTGTTGAATACTTCGTAGTGTAATGTTTGCAACTTCACTTCATTGCCTGTAAGAGTCGCCAACGGACAAAAAACACGAGAAATGTACGTACACCAGACATGAAGTTGGCGTGGAGGAACGCACATTCTCACGCACATTCTCACGTTAATTTCACACCTGACACAGAATAGCCAATCACATTAAACTGTTTACATATCACCACAGTCCGCAAGCCTATTCTCTGCATTAGGTAACAGTTTTTTACTGTTTTGCGGAAGTCATTGTTAATTGTAAATATATTTTAATGTAGAATATGTTACATACATTATGTTATAAAAATATAATCAAAATTTAAAAAAAAAAGAAAGAAAGAAAGAGAAAGAAAGAAATGTAATATTTTACATATGAATTTTAGTGCAAGCTTGTCACAAAATGTCACACTTTACACACAAATATCTAGAAGAGAGGAGAAGAGAAGAAAGGAGAAGTTCTTTATTAACAAACAAAGGGCTTTCACCCATTCAGCTCAAATTCACCCCTGAAGACGCAACTGGTACGAATACCGATGACGTTTTCATTTGTGTTGATGTAAAATATCAGTTCTGAAGTTGTAAAATGTTAGTATTATGTTTGAATTATGTGGATTTTGTTTAATGGAAATTGTTAGTGTTGATTGATGTTAAGTTGATGCAGTTTGATTTATGTTGAATGAAATGGATTGTGAAATATTAGTTTGAATATCTTTATTTATATTTTTAATGGTTATCAACCTTCTACTTCTACTACAATTACAGCTACTATACCAGTGCTTCTACTATTGCTAAAAAAAAAATAAATAAATAAATAAAAACAGGAAATATGAGTGGTCCTCTTGCATCCTTCAGTCCGTGAAGCCATTTGTCAAGTTTGGGCAGAGCTGAAAGGAAAAAAAAAACTAAGAAACTTGGCACCTTGAGATTGAAATAACATGATAATAGATGATGGACTCATGAAGTTCATTTATAATTTCTGTGATCTGAAGCTCAAGTATGATGTGATGATGATGATGTTTGGTTTATATGTCCATTATCACAGATCCAGCACAAACTGAAGACAGTTGGACTGCTGGATCAATATTCAGAGGTACAGCACGTCTTTGCGTTGTTCGTTGTTTTATACCTTTGATTTCATTTCTAGTTTCACAGCCTGAGTCTCTTTTGTTTTTTTCTTCTTCTTCATTTTGTCTGTCCACACATCTTTCCTGCAGTGATTGTGATTATTGTTGAGTTTGCAGTGTTTGCTGCTCCTACTGTGATTCTTCTTCAGATCATCTGTGCAAGAAGAGCTGGTGAGTTTTTGAGATGATTCACATTGATCTGGAACAAAGTCTTTAGTCATGAGAGCTCAGTAAATGCTTTTGTTCAATTATTTTGCAGGGAGGAAGAACTTACAACACTGAGAGGAAATAGTGAATAAAATACTCTCTACTAATAAAAGGCCAAATCACAGCAATGTTTATCTTCATCTCGATTATGTTATGAATATTTGCATACAGCTTTCAAGGATATTTGCTTCATATACATAAAATATGTGGTCATTTTCTAAACTTGATTCATCTAATTGTTACATTAAACTTAAGGCTTTTAACATGTTGTAATAGTGTATTTTAACTGATGGTGTGAAATGTCTGTTAATTATCATATACATTTACAGATGTATCTTAATGTTTTTTTTTTTATTAATTCACTAATCATTTAAATTCATAGACAAATCCTTACTTATGCAAATATATGAATTTACATACATCATGCTTTCAGTTTTTTTTTGTAAAATACCATACACGTGTGTATATATAAATAATAATAATAATAATAATAATAATAATATATATATATATATATATATATATATTATTATTATTATATATTTATATACGGAGCCCCTTAAGGGACATGGTGGTGAAAAAAATCAGAGTGAGTGAAAAAAAAAATTCAGGGTGGGAGGAAAAATATTTTTTCAGATTTTTTTGCGTTGTCTCGCAAAACATTTGCGTTCCCTCCAAAACCTTTGCGTTCTCTGGCAAAACCGGTTGGGTTCGGACAAACACTTCCTGTTTACTCAGCTCAGTATGTTCACAACGGAGCGGTTCATGTAAGTTTTATACTGAACTTGAACTCAAGTGACCTATTATAGAAATACAGTCATTTAATTGCTTATAGTTTAAGGCACAATTTTGGAACATTTTAAAACGCTTAATGTGGATTCATGTACTAAAACAGTGACAGTGGAGGCCCAATTTGGTATTAATAAATGCTATTCACACTAATAAAAATGTTAATATTAATACCCTTAGCATTACTCTCAATAAAACAGTCATAAATGCAACTTGCTAATGTCTTTTCTCCCCACAGAAAACCTTTAGGATACAGAAAGGGAAGCTAATGGACGAATTAAGACGGTATTTGTAGTTACAATGGTTTAAGTAAAGTAACCATGGTTAATTTGTTTGCTGCTTGTTTAAAAAAATAATAAAATACAATTAAGTTTTTGAAAGGAAAAATAAAACGAATAAGTCATGTTCTGAATTAGGAGTTGATGCTGGTTTGGGGTGAGCTAAAAACTACAGTGTTCCTATTAAAGAACCCGGAGTCATGTAGAAATTATATGTAGCTTTAATGATTGCTCTGTGGGACATGTGCAAGGTTTCTAAAACAAAGAGTAAAATAATTACAAACTGAATCACTGAGAGGTTCTTCATGTCACAATAAAATAAACAATATAACTTAGCATTATAATGTTTCCCCTTTGCTAATACAAGCTATAACAATCGCCACCCTGCACTTCAAAGGATCAGCGCCACATATTACAGTGCACAACTCACATGCAGTAAACAATTCGCGGTAATATAAATGAGTTAAACTGCTAATATTGTCTGCAACAAATACAAATATAACATAACAGTATGAAAATGCAAATAGCACTAAACTCACTTTGTCCATCACTCATACAATGTCCTTATAATGCGAGCAATCAAGCGAACTCTCCAGTCAGAATAGCTGATGCAACACTAGACCGTAAAGCTCGTAATCAGTCAATCAATGTCCGTGTCCGGGTAAGTTACACAACTTGCGTACGCGGTTGCGTACACCGCTTATTATGTGCGTGTCTCTGTATCAGGCAAACATGAAGAATTCTGAACAGCCGCCCCCACATTTGGGCAGCAAATGTGTAAATTAGTAGAATTCTTCATGGATGCTGATCTTCAGTGCCCTCTGGTAGTCCTGGAAGTGGGATAAGGCGGGCTACCGGTCGGGTGTACACTTTATCTTTCACTTGAATTTCAACAGTTCGTATGCATCCATCTCTACTGGGAATGTGCTTCACCACTCGACCCATAGGCCAATGGGCTCGTGGTAGGTTGGGATCAATTATCATTACCACGGTCCCTAAAGCAAGGGACTCTGTGGGTTGCTGCCATTTGTAGCGGGATTGAAGTGTTGGCAAGTGTTGGAATTGATGATACCCTCCACTTCGACTAGGATGGTGTGGAGCACATCCTCTGACAATGACTGAGTTCCCACCGCAACCTAAAGTGCACTCTTGATGGAGCATATCTCCCGCTCCCATGCCCCTCCAAAGTGTGGTGCATTGGGGGGATTGAATTTGAACTCAATCTGATAACTTGCCAGTTGATGTTGAAGCTGTGGTTCCAATTCCTCAAAGGCTGTTCGCAGTTCCCTGTCAGCCCCTCTGAAATTTGTGCCCCAATCTGAAATGATCTCTGCAGGTTTGCCTCGTCGGGCAACAAATCGGCGAAGGGCTAGTAAGAAGGCATCCGTGTCCATGGAATTAAGGAGATCCAAGTGAACTGCACGTGTTGTTAGGCACTTAAAAACCACTCCCCAACGTTTCTCATTCTGTCTGCCAATTTTAGCTACGAATGGCCCAAAACAATCAATGCCTGTTGAAAAGAAAGGTGGAGAGTAGATACAAAGACGAGCCGATGGCAAGTCTGCCATTTGAGGAACTTTTGGTTGTGCTCTCCATCTTTGGCATTCTGGGCAGTGAAGCTGGTATTTCCTGATGGCCTGTCGACCTTTCAAAATCCAATACTGTCTCCTGATCTCTGCAAAAACTCTCTCGGAGCCAGTATGTAGTAGATGTTCATCATAATCTTTGATTAGCAGCCTAGTAGCCGAATGACGAGCATCGAGTACGATAGGATGGATCTCCAAGTCATTGACCTGCTGCATCTGCTGTAATCTCCCACCTACTCTGATGAGATCTGTTGCTTGATCCAGCTCTGGTGCTAGATGACTAAGTCTGCTGCTGAGACGAACAGGCTGTCCTGCTCTTAGGGAAGTGAGTTCTTCTGGAAAACTTTGTGCTTGGCAGGCTCTCAGGAGGATAAGTTCAGCTTCACCGCAACTATTAATCGACTGAGTATGATTAGACTCTGCCGCCCCTTGGCATTGCTGGCGTACGGCCTCGACAAGGTCCTTCCACGAATCAAACTGACTTGCATCTGGAATATTATTCTGCTGCAGCACAGATGTTAAACTGCAGATTGTCTGACCTTTCAGTTCATTGGACCTGGGTGGATGAGCAGAGTGTGGTCTCTTCGGCCACTTATCCGGAGCTTGTAAAAGAAAAGATGGCCCTCTACTCCATCTGCTGTGTCCAGTGCGCTCTAGAAGCCTCTTTCCTCTTGTCAAGTCGTCAGCTGGGTTATTGCTTGAGTCGATATAACGCCATGCTCGCAGATCTGTTAGCTCCTGTATTTCTGAAACACGAGTGCCCACAAATACCTTAAACCTGCATGATTCTGACTGTAGCCATTCCAGAACGGTTGTCGAGTCTGTCCATAGCGTGGTCTGCTCCAAGAAGGAGGACAATTCTGTCTGAATCAAACTCGAGAGTTGTGCTCCAGCCAGTGCCGCACACAACTCTAAACGTGGCATGGTCTGTTGATGTTAAGGGGCAACTTTCGATCTGGCCATGACGAATTAAATATCATTGACGCCTTCATGCGTTGAACAAAGGTATGCTACCGCCCCGTATGCCTTCTCAGACACGTCGCAGAAAACGTGAAGGTGGTGCTTAACCCCAGCCTTATCCATCACTTCAGGAACATAGCAACGTGGGATTGAGACTGCTCCGAGGTGTGATAATTCACTCTCCCAGTCGTTCCAGGACTCACCGAGATCTGTAGGGAGATCTGGGTCATCCCAGTCTCTTTTCTTTGACCATAGCTGCTGTATGAGAATCTTGGCTCTGGTCGTATACGGTGTGACGAAACCCAGAGGGTCATACTGACTCGCTAATATCTTATAAACTGTACGCATTGTCAGTGTTGAGTGCTTAATAGGACGGTATCTGTACCCTAAAGTATCTGTCCTGCAGTTCCAACAGAGTCCTAATGTGGGCTCTTGAGGATCACATCGATTGTGTTCCAGCCACAGTTCCATGTCCTGAGATCTAGCATCAGTGGGTAAGTGAGCCACAACTGAAGATTGATTGCTAGCCCACTGCCTAATTTCGAATCCGCCCTCTACTAGCAAGGCACGTAAGTCATCCACTCTCGTCCGGGCTGCTGCAGCTGTAGGGTGACTCTCCAGACAATTATCAACATAGAAATTGGATTCAACTGATTGGATGATGTCAGGATTGCTGCGTGGGTGTTCTCTGATGTGCTTCTGTAGCGCGTAGATGGCGCAGCAGGGACTACTGGTCGTTCCGAATGGCAGCACCCGCCATTCGAATACCTTAGGTGGAGTCTCTCGTTGCAAATCTCGCTAAAGAAACCGCAATAGGGGTGTGTCCTCAGGTAATAGGCGAACCTGGTGAAACATACCCCTAATGCCCCCACTGATTGCAACATGGTGCTGTCGAAATCGCAGTAGGACTCCAATGTGGGATGGTCCAAGGTTTGGTCCTGGCAGGAGCTGCTCATTGAGAGAAGTTCCCTTGTATACATAGGAACAATTGAACACCAGACGTGCTTTCTCATTATGGTAGATGAGGTGATGGGGCAGATACCAAGACTCCTCTGATCTATCAGCTTCATCAGCCGTGATCTCCTTCACGTATCCTGCTTGAATTAGTCTATTCATCTCCCCTTGATACGCCGCCGCCCGTTCTGGTTGATCTTGGAGTCTCCTTTCAGTACTTCGGAGATTGGCTAGCACTGACTCTTGAGGGGCTTTCAGCTTGGGAGCTTCTGCTGACCGTAAGAGAGGTGTGGCGAAATGTTGAACACCGTTGATCAATACTCTGCAGGTCTTAGTCTCTAGGATCTTGATAGACTCTTGGTCTTGTCTAGAATGGGTCATCAGCTTTTCACTCCGGTAGGGTAAAGAATCTAGCTGCCACAATCGCTCCACGTCTCTATAGAGTGTATCATATGCTGCTGAAGCAGTGAAATAGCTCTGACAAGTGGAGGTTGCTCGATCTGGAAGACCTTCAGGGCCCTGAAGAGCCCAGCCTAGTTTTGTGCAGACGGCAACCGGCCCCATCTGACTGGCTACATGAACTGTCTTCTCCGCAGTAATCAGGGAGCTATTATCTGAGCCAATCAACAACATGGGCTGAACATTCTTGAATGACTGCAGCGGAATACCTCTTAAGTGGACATATCTGCGTTGAAGAGCCTTGACTGGGTAGCTCTGTTCCACAAGATCTAAACCATCTGCAGTGAAGGCATTTTGGATACTGTATCTGGCTCCTGGATTAATCTTGGAGGACACATCAAAGGTAACAACTGAGCCAGCTAGGAATGTGACATCAGGCCGGATGGTGCGTAGGGCTAGAGTTTCTTCTTTCCCTTCTAGCTGTAGCCTTTGAGCAGCAGAGGGCAACAACATGGTACGCTCGGCACCATCATCCAATATTGCAAAGGTCTCAATTGTTTTGTCCTCATTATGCAAAAACACTGGCACAACTTTCAGTAATACTCGACCTGAGGGACTTGAAGGCGTGAGATAGATCCTGCTGTTCAGTGCAGTGGTTGGCTTAACCTTGGCTCGCTGTTCCGCAACTCCATGGAGTACTTGGAGATGTACTGCCCCGCATATTCCACAGGGTTTTTTTAGGTTACAGCTCTCTGGAAGATGGGAACGACCGCACTTCCAGCACCGTTCTCCCTCTCGTACCCATTGCATGAGGTTTTCTGTTGATTGCTCCTTTATTTCTGAGCACTGTGTTATGTAGTGCTCTTTGCTGCGGCAGAACAAACAGTGCACTTTGGATTTTCTCCACTGAGAGGACTGAGGTTCTTGCTTAGGAGCTCTAACAACTTGGGGCTCTGCACCATGGTAAACTGAAGCACTCTGTCCTCTGGGTCGAGTTGAAGCCTTACCATAAAATGTGGCAGTAGATTTCTCCTTCTGATAACTACTGGATAGACGCTGCTGCTGAGCTTTACCTTGCGGCCAGCCAGAAAAGTCCTGGAGATTATAGGGGTTAAGGCTGGCTACATTCAACTTGCCTTGCATCTGTAAAAACTCAATAAAGTTGTCTCTGAGATACTTGGGGAGTTTGCTGAGGAGCCTGTCTACATGTGAACAGCAACTAAGTTCGATGCCTTTTGGACCTTCCAGGGACAACAGCATACTCACAAGAAGATGAACTCTTAAGGTGAAGGATTGGAAGCTACTAGCATCAGCCACTTTTACATCTGGAGCATTGAGTATAGCTGCTACTTCACTCTGTGCTAATTGATGAGGCTGTCCGTAGTGCAGCTGTAGAGCCCGCATCGCTGCTGTATATGGCTGAGCTTCGTGACGACACGACTGGCCAATCATTTGAGCCTCTGGGAGCTTGAGATGTTCAAGCAACACGTGATATTTGTATTTCTCTGACAGCTGAGGATGAGAATCTAATAGATTATCTAATGCTAGTTTCAGATTTGCAAAATCCCTTTCACTGTCTACCACAAAGTCTGGTATGGAAGGCTTTGGTGCTCCAATCAAGTTAATGGGAGGTGGAGGAGTCACATGGTAATCAACATACTGTGGCCAGGCTACTTGTTGTGCTGGGTATGAAACAGGATAACTAGAATAACAGTTGGCACGAACGGGGGCTACAGATTGTTGCATTGCATGTACCAAAGTTGGGTGATTAGTGGCCCATTGTTGCTGGGACAAATGACCCATACGGAAATGTAATATATGTGCTTATATGAAATACCCATATATTAAATACATGTTTTATATATGCCATATCCATATATGATTCCTATTAGAAAATGGAACAATTTCATATATTGACATATAAGTCTACCCCATACAAAAATATATGTTTATGTATGTATAATACATGTATTGCCATATATAAAATGTATATAATTATTATTATATGTGAGATATATGTATGTTTTTATTATGTTATATACAAATTAGACATATATGCATGAAATATATGGTTTCATATATTTAATATTTTAATGTGATCTTTGATCTTTAAATAGAGGTTGTACACATGTAAGACACTATACAAAGTTGCAGTGCATTGCACATTTCACACCTTTAGCCTTAAATGTTAAATGGTACAGAAAGCTACACAAAGAAGCATCTTTATTTAAACAGAATTTATTTAAATAGAAAAAAAAAGTTACTGACCTGCACAATCAAACAGGACAAAAAAGAAACAATTACATATATAACTGATCAAAACACTGAACAGGCATAAGAAACAGAACATCAATTATAGTGGTTCAGCTAAAGGTCTACAGGTTTGTATTCTCACAGCTTGGTTAGTTTTTGGTTTATTGCCATCCCCAGTAGGCCCCAGGTGAAGAAATTTCTGGATTCCAGCATCTGTAAAAAAAAAAAAAATAAAAATAGTAAAAGTTAGGTTTTTATAAGATAATTACAATAAAATTTCTGAACCATATATGATTTCAGGAAATGCACCACATTCAAAAGCAACTTTTTAGCTTTGGTAGTGTTGGGTGGTACAGTAAACTAAACTTGATTTTAGTCAACATGATATTAAAATATAAAACCTGCTTAAATCTTGCAATCCAACATTGTATCAAAGTTTAATTTAGGTTTTTAGTTAGAACTGTGCCTATATCTTAAAGTGATTAACTACTATAAGATGACAAATATACTGAGTATTAAACATACTTGGTAAAGTTAAAGATTATTTTAAAAAAGCAGAATACTCATTATTTATGTAATAATTATAAATTGTAGTTGTAAAATATTCCCAGATACCACAAGGACATGGCAGAACGACAGAGCACAGCCTGCATGCCCATTCAAATAATATGTCTCTATATTCATGAAGAACTAAACTAAAGTAACCCGAATGCTCAATGACAGAGTTCACAGCTAAGGTTACAATTTAATTTGCTATTTAGCATCAATGAAATAAAGTGTTTACATTCATAATACCTAATATGTGCATTGAGAATGTGGCCTGGAGAAAAGAAATAGAGGGGTGGAACTATGACATGGATTTTTGAATGACAATTTTGATTAAATCCCCTAAAATAAGGTCCACGGTTCACACAAACTCATAATATTTTCACGTTTTATTCTATGACATAAAACACACCATTTAAACCCCACTCTTGATTTTTTTTTTTTTTATGTTTCTTAAAAAAGGTGGTTGCTAACATGCTGCTAAATGGGACTACAGGCCCTGTCGGAGGCATTAAACATCATCACGCTGAACAGTTTACAATTTACAGTATTTTCCAATTGTAGTATAATTTATAGTACAATTAATTGTAGAATAACCAATTAATAGTTTCCCGCATGCAACAAGTCTTCGTATGGAAGATGCTCATTTGATCGCTTTCCTACTGATATGGGGACTCTCTCTGTATTTCTACCATAAATATTACAAATATTCCATATAAACACCACATTTACTGCCTCTGTCACAGTCAAAGTGAAACTTTAATAATCTATAGTGCTTAAAGCCACCTTAAAAATAAATGTTTACGGCCACATGAAGCTGTTAGAAAGCAGATAGATTAAGGATTTTCTAGAAGCAAGGATAAAAAAAATATTTTGTGTACCCACCCTAACAAAATGATAGCTGAAATGTGGTACTTCATTCACTAAAATAAGTTCAATCTAACCATATCCAAAAACTCACTCACTCTACTGTTATTTAATAGATTAAATGCACTAGAATTGTATTAAATAGTACATGGAGACACATTTTTAACTAAAATATTTTGTTGATTTGATTTGTTTACATGTATATTGCAGATGCTAGTTTTGGTTTCAACAAAATATGTAACCTTTTCTGTGTAGACGGTCCATCATTCACATCACTGCCATCCACATCTACAGGTTCGGCCTCCATTTCTATTTTCTGAGAATTTCGGGACTCATTACCTTGTCATGGGACACAAACAAGAATAGCACAATTATCAGCAACGATATGAAAAAAATTTACTACGATAGATTAACCATGTTTAAAACCCCACAATCACATCCTTTAGTGTAACTTACTGTACCTTTATGCAATATGCACATGCATGTGCTTATGCACCCACTCTAGGCATGTCACTGACTTGTCAATGCACTTGGTGCAATATAACCAAGTACTGTAATTTACTATATGAATTCAAGGTGCTTGTATTTAAATAATTCCATTTCGTGCAGTTTTATAGTTCTAGTTACTACATCTCAGAGATAAACATTATAATTTTCATTAAATAATTATTTAATTAAAATAATTTCCAAATGTGGCATTGTTTATCCAGTGAAAACAATGAGCTCACAGTATCTCCATGTTACCCAATAGCTAAAATTAACTTTAACGCGAGCAAATTGCAAAACACATCAATGCAGCTGTAATCATAACATCATATATACAACGACAGGGAATATTTAAAACATTAGCTGATCTATATAGAGACAGAGGCTCTTGCAGACCAAAACAATTATATAACACTTCGTTTCTATGTAATATTAGCGTAGGAATAAAGTGTTGAGTAAATTAGCGTAAATTACCTGCACCGCTGCCACATTCAAGGGCGTTTCATGCTTTCCACTCAGTGATGTCGGTCTGTCTCCGTGCCCGTCTATAAAATCATTGTCGTTTATTATGTGAAGGTACTGGCACATTTGTTATCCTTCCCCTTGCTAAGAAAAACATCTTACCGCAGATGACTGTTTGTTTAGCCGCAGCCATTGCTCATACTCTGCCGTTAGCGCGGGTGTGTTTAAATTTTGGCGCATGCGCAAAAGCGCTATCGTGACGTTCACACACAATCGCTCATGTATTTTAATGAAATGCGTTTTAGTACATTGATGATGAGAGCACATATGGACAAACAGTTACATAAAGTGTTTTCCCCCCCTCAATAACTCTATAATACAAGTAACTTTTAGTACATTGGCATTTTTTGAACAGGTTATATATTCATCTCTACTTTTTCCCCAGAAAACTAAATTGAAACAATTAATAAAGTTAAGCAATGAATTGTGTTATATGATGTACAATAAACAGTATCTTTTAGGCATATATGGTTAATAAACTTGCATAAATTCAATATATACATTGGTAACAAATGGTCAAAACATAGAGTACCATATATAATTTTGATATATATTGTTAACATATATGGTCATATCATATAATACAATATACCATTTTAATATATATTGTAAACATATATGGTCATAACATACAATACCATATAAAAGTTAAACATATATATACTTTCAATATATGTTTATATACAAATTGTACTATGGGAAATTCATATATGTTATAAACATATATCTACATATATCCAGAAGATGGATATATGTGATAATAATATATTGCTCTATATTTAACATATATGGGAGTAGCACTTCTGATATAGGTACATATATGTCATATATTACATTTCCGTATGGGGAGAGACATCCTCAAATCCTTCTAAACGCAGGAGGTGACTTATCTTGCCTTTGTGGAATTAATTGTACCTGTGGCACAGCATCAGGAGCTGTGGGCTGTTGTGGAGACATAAGGCATGATGGCGGCAATGAGCGGGCTGAACTTATATCATGTAGTGGAAGTGTTTGCAGAGCAGGCTGAGCTCTTGTATTAGACAGGGCCACGGTTGGCACTTGAACTGGTGAGATCAGAGGTAATTCACTCCTCTCCGGTTCAGAGCACATTAATTTAGGCTGAGATTCTGGATAGTCAGCTGATGTCTTTGAGAAGTGTTCAGCAGTCGAGGTAATGTTAAGAACAGGCTCAGGGGAAAGTGCTCCCTTCTGTGATGCTACATCTCCTTCTTGGATTGAGAGGTTGTCTGCTTCCTCCTCCATTAGGAATGCGTGAATGTGCTTTAACATGTCCTGTCAACACTGCTGCCTTTTCTCATAAAGAGACAGTCTGCTTGCAAGCTGTGCAATCTCAGCTGATTCCTCCAGCTGAAACCAGAGCAAGTCCAACCAAAGGATAAAATGTCATTGAGAGAATTGATGGACTTGCTCTGGTTTGTTGCAGAGTAGACATACCGGTTGGAGATGATACTCTGCTGTTCCCAACTGGAGTTACTACCGAAGTCACCTGCCTTGTGTCTAGTGAGCATGATGGGGGACTACTTGATCTGGGAAGGTTACTGTCCATAACGTAGTCCTCCAAATACTTAGGAAGTGTACGTTGTCTCACTGGCCTCTCTGCTGGATGATCTGAACTGGAGGGGTTGTCTTCATGTGATGACATATCTGTAGTAGTCATGAAGAATTCTGAACAAGTCACGTAGCCTATTAGTCGCATTTTATTCAGAAATAATACTACCAGCAGGCCTACAGCGTGTTATAATACCAACATTATAAACACACATAGCCTATAGGCTATTTTAGTTCCCCGCACTCCACAGCAAATCCTTTAAATTTAACCGTATTCAGAACAGACCAAAGACCAAAACCAAAAAACTATAACTTATTCATTTTTAATGAATAAATATAATATAATGCAGTATATTATCATAGGTATAAGCTTATTTAGCTATAAATAAACTAAAATAAATAATTTAAAGCGAAACTGAAAGTGTGGGCTCACGTATCGCTCTCCTTCAGCACAAATCCAAATGTTTCCATATTCCCAATGTATTTGCAGCTAAACTTAAATTAACCGGGTTTTGTACGTTCCAATATCGACATGAAAAAATCATAGTGAATAAAAATGTGCCGCATTGGATTGGACCGGTGCTCACGCTGTACGGCACAGACTAATACAGACTATTTAAACTGACTAGTGTAACTTTGTATCTGTTTGGGTGATTCTGTGTATTATTTTAATAATGAACAGGCTGCGAGGCGCCGGCGCGATCAAATAGCTGAAATATAAAAACTGTAAAAATATATATATAAAAAATATAAAAACTGTCTTCCATACAGAAAAATACCCTGTGCGAGTTATTGTTTTTCATGTTTAAGGAGAATGCAATATCCAAACGACTGCAAATGCAACATTTATTTTATATAGCAGTTCAACAAAAAGGGTAATATTAAGTGACATTTTAAATGTAGCCTACATTTTAAACACATGATGTTTGTTATATTTAACGAAATAATAATAGTTTCAGCGAAATCCGCAACAGAACTGGCGTGTCTCCAAGCAACAGCAGTGTTTTGTTGCTGAATTAATCTGCAGCTTTGAACCATTCGGAGAGTCCGTGATTAATCACCCATTCATAACTACAACCATTTGCTTAGTTATTGAATGAATGAATGAATGAATGACGCGACGCCTTGCTCATTAAGACAGTGACATGCTGCCACCTACTGGAACGTTTGAGAACCACTAGTTTAATGGATTACTTCATTAATTGCCTATTTTTAATAAAACATAAAATGTTGGCTTTTTATATCATTGTCTTCTTATATTAAGCTAAGGTACATTGGATATATTTTTAATAATTCCATATTTGGTCTTTTTTTTATCAACGTCTTCATAAAGCCGCGTTTTCTTTATGGGAGGAAAAGGCTTAACATGCAATTTAGAGCTTTCTGTTCGTATTCGGGGCTTCTGCTTTCCTACATTTAAAATGTATAACAAACTGTATACCGAGTTCGGCCTTTTATACATTATCCCGTTAAGTTTTCTTTCTGGGGGATACGCTTAACGTGCAATTTAGCGGGTTATCGTCAATATGTGACGACTTGGGAGTGAGAACGTGTTGTTATATACTGAGCTATTCTGGTATATAAGGTGTGTGCTGAATTTGGTCCTACAGTGTTTTACATTTTACAATGTCCCAAAATCGTGCCTTGATGTATTTATAATAGCCTACTTGAGTCCAAGTTCAGAATCAAACTCTATGAGTCGCTCAATTGCGAACGTGCAATGTAGGAACCACTACAAGCTGTAAAGTAAACAGGAAGTGTTTGTCCGAACTCAACTGGTTTTGCGAGAGAACGCAAAAGTTTTGCGAGGGAACACAAAGCTTTGCGAGGGAACGCAAAAAAATCTGCAAAATATTTTTCCTCCCACCCTTTTTTTTTTTTTTTTTTCACTCAATTTGATTTTTTTTCACCACCATGTCCCTTAAGGGGCTCCATATATATATATATATATATATATATAATTGGTTTTCAGATGTGTGTTTATACAGATCTGTGTTTAATATTTTCATATTGTATTTGTGGTTACATGTTTTATCATTTGACACTGTAAGAGCAAGACATTTTTGTCTTCACTTTACATTGTCATGTATGTGAATATACATTCAAAAACAAGTTGGAAATGGAAGGAAAAACTTCGGAAGTAGGAAGGAGGACACAATAATATCTAGACTCTGTATTGATCACACAGCTCTTAATCAGTCATTATTTATTATTGGTAAACATGAATCAGGTAATTGCAATAAACGTGGTATTTCAGAGACAGTGGAGCAAATCCTATTACATTGTGAAGCATATGAAAGAAAAATAATGTGATTTAATAGAAGAATTAAGTTTGTTGAACATTGACAATATAACAATTAAGTCAATACTAAAGAATGTGCAGTTGCATATAAGGTCTATTATGCAATTATTAATTATTTGAAAGCAATAAATAGGATATAATAAACGTATAATAAATAGAATTTGATCATATCACATAATGAAGCATGAAAAAATAATAGAAGATAAAGAATATAAACCTCAGGTTAAATGTGTACAAGAGACCTGATTGAAACCTCATTTAGACTTTGTGATAAAGGATATACAGGTATTAGTAGAGATAGACAGACAGGTAATGCTGGAGTGGTGGCTATATTTATTAAAAATGAAATAACATATAGGGTTATAGAATTGAGTGATGAGTATGAATCAATTACAGTAGAGGTATTTTTAAAGGGACAGAATGTTAAGATCATTAATTTTTATAATCATTGCAACAGGTTAAATACTGAAGTATTAGAAAAGATAATGGGAAATCAGAAAGTGATATGGTGTGGAGATTTTAATGCACAAATGCATTATAAGTAAGTGACAATACTGACCATAATGGTAAGATAATAGAAGAAATGATTGATTTGTAGGGTTTGATGTGTATGAATGATGGTAGAGCTACTAGAATTGATGTGGTCAGGGGTTGATGCTCTTCTATAGATTTAACACTGGTGTCTGAAGGTTTATCAGGGAAATGTATGTGGGATATTTGAGAGGATTCAACAATAGAGAGCGATCACTATGATATTAGCTGTAAAATAGGCATGAATGGTAATGAAAATATAGAGGATAGGATAGATAGATGGAAATGTAAAATAGCTAATCGGGAGACATTCAAATACATCAGTGAGGTAAAGTTACAAGAGTTGAATTTTAATGAGGAAATAGAGGATATAGACATTTATAATGGACAATTATGTGAGGTATTGTATAATACAGCTGAAGAAATGATTGGAAAAAGTAACAGAATAAAAATGAAGAAATCAGTTCCATGGTGAACAGAATTATGTAGCAAAGCAATTCAAGAGAGAAATAAGGCTTTTAAAAGAGTTTAGGAAGATGCACATATGATATCAAAAAGCACAAGCCAATGTGAGAAGGGTAAAACAGGCTGCTAAAAAGAGCTATGGTGATTTAGTTATTGTGATTCTATATGTTAGTGAAGTGTGTGTTTGATCAGAAAGATGGGTGAGTTTAAAAGAAATGTTGGTAAACCTATTCTGAGTAATGGGGAAAGAATAGCTGTGACTAATGAAGAAAAGGCAGAAATGTTAGCAGAGGTGTTTGTTAAAGTACACAGTAATGAGAACAGAACAGAAGAAATGAAAATAAATAGAGAACAAAGTAAAAAACAACATCCAAATGTTATGATGGAGAAAAGGGCTTTAATGACCATATTAATTTGGATTTTACTTTACATGAATTAAAGAAAGCTGTTGGGATAAACATCTCCAGGAAAGGATGAGATGATATACGATGATTAAAAATGTATCTTATTTTTCTTTGAATTTTATATTACGTCTTTTGAATAAAATGTGGGGCACAGGGAGACTTCCTTCTGCATGCTACAAGTTATAGACCTATCACTAGTGGTCACCACTGTGCAAAAAGCTTCTTTGCATGTAAGTCTATATGAATATACCTCTTTAAGTTGTAATACTCCCAGTGTTTAATTAGGCTAATTGAAGTGTTTTCATGATGATTGTTAGTGTTTTAATTATATTATTCAAATGTACATCAGCTGGAAAACCATTAGGCAGTAAAGGTTTAGCAGTCTGTTTAAAGACAATAATTGTGGTGGGGAATTTGGTCAAATTATGGCAGTGATACAGTGAAAATTTGTGGCAAATCAAAGGCGGCGCCGTCCGTGAAGTGTATGTGCACTATTTCATATGTGAAAACTTCAGTCCCCTGGCTATAATGTCAGAAGCTGCAATTCTCAAAAAATTTCACCTGCCACAGCAGCAAATTCAGCAGCTTTTAGATCTTGTTCATCTGATTTTGTCAAGATAAACTCGACAAAGCCCCTCAGCCCCGAAATTCAGCTGCTGGCGTCTCTCCGTTTGTATTCAGTGTTGAGTTTTCTAGAGGTGGTTGTGGATGGATATGGGCTGAGTAAGATCTTGGTGTGGTGATGCGTTCACTCAGTCAAAAACATCCTGCTCCGTCACGACACTGATTATATCCGGATGCTTCCACCAGACACAAAGTGATGGAGGTGCATCAAGGCTTCCATGACATTGCCAGTATTTCACGAGTAATAGGCCTTGTCTACGGGACACTTATCCCCATCACCAACACATCAGCACTTGACCAGGCCTTCATTTGTCGTAAGGGCTTTGCGGCCATCAGTGTCCAGGTGGTGGTGGACAACAGAGGGATGTTTGCTGACGTAGTGGCAAAGTGGCTGATTTGTGTGGGCTAATTCAACAGTGGGTCAACACTCAGAAAGAGGGTTTTTTGGGCAGAGCATTGTTTAGGAGACAGTGGCTACCCCCTAAGAGCCTGTCTTTTAAATCCAGTCACCAACCTTACAACACTGCACACATCCATACCCGCAACTTGTTGGAGCACTTGATTGGACGCTGAAAGATGTGTTTCCGGTGCCTGCATAAATCTGCTGGAGGATTGTGTCTGAAGCCAGAAAAATGTTGTGCAGTAGCAGTAGTTACAGCCATGATACACAACATTGCAGTCAGTGCAGGTGCAGTTTTGCCAGAAGAGGAGGAACAAGAAATTGTCCACAACCCACCTGAACTAAGAGATGCCCCACATGCTGCTGCTGTATAAATGAAGCAGCAATTCACTCACACCATTTTTGCTTAATGTATAATTTGCACCCTATTTTTCTTATTACATCACTACACAACATTCCCCCTTTTTGTGGACATGTCTCTGCCATTTTTGTTGCAGCTGTGCACAGCTGAGTTCAGTGTTTACATCAGTCCACACTGCAATTATAACAAATCTGAATTTATAATAAGTCAAAAGGTATATTAGTTTTCCAAGTGGCTTCAGAATACACAAACCTCAACATGGGAGTCACGGTTTGTAAGACATTTAGTTCATGACATTGTTAGAAGTCAACACTTGGTTCATTATAATAATAGTTTGTGTTTAATCAAATCAGTTTTTATTCAAACAAAAACACTCCACATAATTGAAAATAAACATGAAAGGTCTGTTTTCCTGGAACCTGCAGTCACTGGGTTGATGATTGTTTATCTGTAAAGTAATTAAATTGTTTGAATAAAAATAACACAACATTTCACTGTACTGAGCATCATAATCAAACTTACCTTGACCTGGCATTATGATTGGAACTGAAATTGTTGGCCTTTTAAATTTTGCATCAGACAAAACATACTGCTTTTCCAGAATCTGGAGCTTCGCCTTCTTCACCTCCAGCATGGACTGGGCAAGGTTGTTGGCCTCTTGTAACCCCTGCTCGATCCCCTGCAGCACTTCCAGCTTTTCCTTTTCAAGCTCCACCAGTTCTTCACTGCAGTTACATCAGATAGAAGGACGTCTTCTGGAGACACTCCCAGATTGCTGGTGCTGGACCTCAGTGGAGGCCAATGAAGGTGCAGACAGGTGTGGTGACGCCGGTGCTGGAGAAGCGCTGCCACTGCTGGTGGGGGAAGAGGGCAAGGGATCAAGGATGGTGTGATCTGAGAGCATGGAGTGGTATCCACACCTGCTGTCAGATCTAAACCCCCTGAGATACCCTGTGAGGCTGCTTCTCCAAGGATTGCCAGGGCCTTTTCCTCATCAGGGGTGAGTGCAGGCACAGATCTGGGCACCACCTGTTTTTGCCCAGTCTCTCCGTACTGCAGCACCTCTTGCTTTGGCTGCACTAGCAAAATCATGCCACTTACAGACAGTATCCCACTCTCTCTGTGGACTGGAACTTGATGCTGCCATTTTTATGGCTATGCTTTCCCAGAGATCTTTTTTTTTGTTTTGTTGGACACTGTTGTCTGAAAACTTGTGTAAGATGTGAAATTATTTCCTCATGAATTTAAAGTCCATGAACTCTGACAAAAACAGATGCCATGCAACAAAACAATAAAACTAATCTGGAGAAGAGATCTTCAAAGAGGGCAAACAACACCACCTCTATTGCTCATTTACAACCCCCTTCCTCCCTCTCCTGTCCCCTCCTGCATCTCACACTTTTTCCCAAAAGATTCCATTGAAAGTGACCAAGAATGTCCATATACTACATGTGTTACATCTTTTGAATATGTTGCTCTTCCCCTTCATGTTTGGTATTGTTCTAAAGGTCTCCGTGCGATTGGTAAAATGGTCTCAATTTCGCAGCAGTCACTTATATTATGAGGAAGACTGAACACTTTTTAAGAATTGTGTTTTGCTGCTGAGGGGTGTGTTTTCCCCTTAGGGTCGGGTGAGAATCTCCAGCCAGGTGTGACCCTGGGTCATGAGATCTCCTGACAAACCAAAAGGTTTTTATGTTTTTACAACTGATTGGAAGATTTGTTTGTTTTGGTCTAAGCGAAGTGACAAAGTACTACTTTGGGATTCTGTATTCAGAAGAACCCCACACTGTGTGTGAGAGTCTCTGGAGCTTTGCCTCCAAATCTCTCACATGCTGCTGTGTATCTCTATGTGGTCAGGTATGCATCGCTCACTCTTAGATTTATCTTTGAGTAATTGATGTTATGTATTTATTTGAATTGTAACTGAATTTAATTCTGAATTGGATTTTCATTGTTAAACTATGTAATTGGCATGATACATTTTTACCTGACAAATAAAATATTATTATTTGATTCATTTTAGACTCGTCTGAAATCATTATTTCTAGTAGATTGTGAGGAGGCTGGTGCTACCGCAAATTACGACCAGGATAGAGCAAACTGCAGGCTCAGGATTGAATGGAGCAGTAGGCACATCATCTGAGACCTCCTGATTTCTGTCTTCACTGATGTTAGCAAGTTGTACGGGAGAAGACTAAAGTAAACTACACTTTTTGTTAAGGCAAGCAGTAGGCGGCTGTCAAAAAGGGTATTAGTCAACTACATACCTCTGACTCAGCATCAGACTGGCGTTTTTGTGATCGTGAGATTGGCGTAATCGGTCGGCGCCAGACTCAAAGGAGGCATTGGGTCCCCAATGAACGAATAATTTAAAAGTATAGCGAGTCCAAAATAATCAGATATCTAAATTAATACATAATTGATATTTGTGATCAGCCTAAATTAAACACCTAAATTCTAACGATCAATAGATTCTAAAAATTCTAATTGGAGTCAGATTAAACATGGAGCTAGATTAAAATTGAAACTAAATCCTGATAAATTAAGTGAAAAGACCAAACATGCATTAAACCTTCAACCAGACAACTGGACTCTGCGTTTGGGCCAGTGGATGGAACCTTACACTTGAAAAAAAGTTTATCTTTGTGTTGTGCCACTTCATCCATGAATGGTCATTTTGGCTGGAGTAAAGCTGGGGGCTCTTCTCTTTCTGTCTTTTTTTGTCTGCCATAGTAGCTGTTGATTATATGTTTTGTGTGTTGTGCTTTTATTGAGTAGGTCATCCAACTACAGAAATTAGTGATTTACACCAATAATGTGATACACCTGCTGCACAATCAATCTTGTTTGTGTAGTAAATGAAGACACTATGGCAAATATATTATGATAATATAAATGACCCTGACGCTGTAGCAGGTTAAGACATGATATGTTTGGGCCTGAGGTTACATGTTTGCACAGTCATTACAAATTATATAAAATATTCAGGGTTGGATGTAGTTTGCAATTTGGATTATTTTTATTAAGAGCCCATTAGTCCTGATAATTGCAATGCCAACTATTTCTGAAGTGCTTCTTGTTGAAAAGCACTCTTACCAGAATGTTTTTTTCTGCTGGAATTGTGTGATATATCTGGAATTCTATCTGGAAGAAGATATTATTATTACACGACTGTGAATAGCACATTCTGGTTTAAATCACTCATTGTTCATAATAGTGAAACATCAAACTGGATTGTGTATATCTTGTAGTGAAGCAGAGACTATTGAATAGAGATCGACCGATATATCGATTCACCGATATTTTTCCCGATATTTAAGCATTTTACCATAATCGGTTATCGGTTTTGTAATATCGGGTTCACCGATAAACGCCGCCAACTTGTGGTTGTTTTGAGAATTGCGGGCATGCAGCGCGCCTGAGGGGAGACCCAACAACAATGGCGTGCAAAGGTAAAGCATAGCCTACTTTCTTGCTTTGCTGTAATTAGTCAACTTTATTTAATATAACAGCCATTAATTCTCATATTAGATGTTATACATAAATTCCTGATATGTAACTAGTTTATGCAGCTTGGCTCTAAGAAATAGAGACGAACTTACAGTCACGTAAATTAATTTAAGTCATGTCCCAATAAACATTACTTTGCCTGAATTAAATAACATATAGCCATGAATGAGCACATGTTGGAAATGAAAGCGCTGAATTTAATTCTCTCTCTGTTGTATGTTCATTATAGTCTTATGAAGTCACATATAAGCTTAAACCGTCATAAAAAATAGCTCGAACTAACTCACTTAAAAATCCTTGCTTTAAATAAAATCTATAGATATAGTCCTAAAAGAGTTAAAGTATAAAGCAATGTTAGTTTCAATGTTAAACTTGGATAAATGTGCGCTATTAGGCACATACCCAATGGTTTCTGTGGAGAGTGGAAGCTAAAGCTGCTTACAGGACACGGAGGCGCCAGTGCGATCACTAATCACATTTCTTTCAGTGGAAACAATGTAATTATTCCGTCATTTTTGCTCATAAAGGTAGAGTAATGCATCATTCGGAACTGTAAAGGGTCTACTTTTATTTGTGTGTAATCACAATATCAACAAAACGTTGCAAACGGTGCTTTTATAAAACAATCATTATGCACTTTCTGTTGTCTCAACTGGAGCACTTCACAAAAATAAACCGACGCTCAGCGAATACAAACCGCACAGACATGATAAATATACCTGTAGAAAGATCAAAATTATTACTTAACGAAATAAACCAAATCGAAAACAAAAACTCTTTCATTATGTACTCTGTAATGATGCTTTTTAAAGGCATGTCCAAAGAGAAGATGGCGAGTCTGGATCGGCAAATTTTGTCTGAAATCAAAACAACAGTTTATTAATAAATCTAAAAAATCTCCTTACTATTTTCCCCTCGACATGTTTATGGTAATTACGTTTGCTTTGCAGCAAGCTTTAGCCTATTGCGTGCACTTGAACGCAAATCTCTTCCCACTGCGTTGAAGACGCGCTCGCTGCTGCTGCTGTTGGAGACGCCAAACGCCAAACGCCTTCCGAGCAGGTCTCAAAAGTGAAAGCAAAAGTGAAGTTTTGTGTTGTTTTCACCAGCGGGGAATTTTTCATCACCATAAATTGTGGATGTCAAAAGTATAAAAATAAGAAAAGCATAAAACAGACCCGAAGCCCGGCCCGCATCTGAGCTATGACGTGAATATTGGCCCGAAGCCCGGCCCTAGGGACGTAAAAAAGTCGGGGCCCATCGGGCTCGGGGTGAAATGCAGGGCTCTAAGTTCACTCACCGGGTTGATGCTCTGACGGCCACCGCATGTAACTTTTAACAAGATGCACTTGTTTAAAACACCCTCAATTATTTTAACACGTACTATATAACCATTATTTTTCTAATACACTTCTAAATATGTACAACTCTTTAGAAATTATGTATTATCTTTGCCAGCGATCACAGTTTGAGTATACTTCTATGTAAATGCATAGATAAACCGTGCTGTCAGCAGGCATTTCAGAATAGAACGACGAAAACAATATTAGTAATTCTGATATAACATGCCAGTTGAGAAATACAATGATGTTTTGTTTGTTATATTTGTTTGTTATATGCTAATTTTCAACACTTTTTAGGATGACTTAAAGGAGGAAAAAACAAAGTGAAGTATGGACTTAATTTACTCAGTCACTGATTTACTTTATAACAATAAATAAATATCGGTTCTGCATATCGGTTATGGGGCACATAATTAGGCAAATAATCGGTATCGGTAATAAAAAAATCAATATCGGTCGATCACTACTATTGAACAAAGTCACGAATCCTGTCCGGTCTGTCCACCACCAGAGGTCGCCTGTGCATTTTATTGACATTCACATTACACAGACTGTTGCACTACACCCTGGACTACATTTCCCATGATCCACCTCACTGAGTACACACACAGGTGTATCCAATCAGACACACTACAAATACAAGGCCGTCACCATCATTCTGGGCTGAGTATCGTCTTGTGTTTATCGAGCTCCTTGTGATAGCAACATTACAGAGCCATTTCCAGTTTCATAGTCAAGTTTAGTCCTGTTTCTTGTATAGTCATTCGGTCCTTGATACTTGTGTCTTGAATTTAATTCAATGTAAGTTAATTTTTATTTTAAAATAATAATAATAATAATAATAATTATTATTATTATTATTTGTGATAGCAATCCGTCCGATTTCAAATTTCTGTTGCTTCTTCTACTTGTGTGAGCGTGTATTGAACTCGAAAAACATTCGAAAGTCCAGTAATTTCATTTCAGCAAGTTTAATAACAAAAAATAACTGGAAATGTTTAACGGTCAAAAAACCATGTCAGTCCAATCTTGCATGAAAACAGATTCTGGCTCTTGCCGGAAATGACATCATCATCATTTTCAATATTTATAAGGAACATATTAAATTATTAAAATACAATTATTTAACAATTACTTAACACAAACAATATTTTTCATACATCAATATAAATAAACAAATAACTTAAATGGCTCTTACATTATTATTTATTTTTTATTATTTTATTTATTTATTTATTTATTTTGTTCCATGTTGATGCTTCACACTCCAGTCCAGGTGGTGGCAGCAATACACCATAAGTTGGCTTGTCAGCCACCAATAAATGATACAAGAAGAAGAAGTGAAGGGAAGGTTTACACCGTTTTTTAACCGTTACTCTAGGCTGTTTTTCCACATTATGCAAGTTATTTGTATTGGTAAAGGACTGTTGGATTTATTGACTGTGTGTTTGGATTCTTGCCTACTTGGAAATGAAGACCAGTCACTGTAAAATAAATCTACAACAGTGAACATTTTAACATCTTGTGTGGACATTACAGTTAATAGTAACCCAAGTTTACCACCCATTTACAAGAACCGTCCAGCATCCCTCAGCTGCTTTAAGTACTAGATTTGGACACTTATAGACACATGTGCTTACAGATAACTGCAAACAATTACTAGAGTAATGAAACTATAAACATCTCAGCTTGTGCACTAATCAAGCTTATACTTGAAATTTGCAAATGAGTAAAATGAAAATTCCTCACTCTTACAGTAAATAGAGGACTACATGGGATCCTGCAACACAAAATTGTGGCAGCGGGCGGTTTTATCTTCATGCAGTCCCAAAATTTGGCGCATAACAATGATGGCGATACATAAACACTAGTCTTGCTGTGGTAGTCTGTCCCCACCATCATCACTGTCGTTTTGGTTCTTCCTCTTAAAGGAGCACAATAACCATATCAAAACTCAAAATATGTCATTTCTATACCTAAAATACACATTTTACAGTCACTGTTATGCACATTCAAATTAAACATTTTACATTCCACATAATACAAGCTACATGAATCTACATGATAAAATTTCAGTCATATGTAAATTCTGCAGTATTGCAAACCTTTAATCCACGGGGGAAAATCAACCCACAGCAACAGTTTAAAAGAAGCTCAATTTAGTGAAGAAAAAAAAAAAGCAGACTTGGGAACCCTGCTGTATCCCACACCAGCAGATTTGACTGATCACGGGTCTAGAGTAAGGAGAGATCACTGACTGCAGGTTAAAACTGTCTGAACTGTTCTCAGTTCTCCCACTTCTCCATAATTGTGTCACTAAACAGCCACTATATCCACCATATTTTTTCCCATAAGAGTGGGAGCAGCCATTGGTAATGTTTTTGTGTCTGGCATCCGGTTTCATCCACTTCCAGCTATTTTTAGCTGCACAAAAATCTTGTTTTGCTGCTTGATATTGTAAACTGGCATGTCTTACCATATTATTTTAATGTATTATCTTAATTATGAACACACTGGTTTGTAGTGCAAACTGTTTTACCATTTACTGCACTTCGATATTCTTCTCGTTATTTCCCTATGGCGGAATATGAACGGGACGTCTGACACATTACCAGAAAACAGCTTGCTTCCGCCTTGAAAGGTGGATAGCAGGACTAAACACTCAATTGGTCAGATCAGAGGAAGTGAACAAACACAGGAAGAGCTGATAGTATTTAAAGAAAGAGTTGTGAGCATATAATGAAGAGGAAGACTGACAGAAAGAGAAAATGACTGATAAGTGTCATTTGTGTCTGCTGGGACTGATCATTCTCTCTTCACTTCTCACAGGTAAACACATTTCTACATGCTCTTTAAAGAGTTCAATATAAATATACACACATAGAAATGTTTTACTAGAGTTGGTCTGGTGTTTAGTCTGTGAATGTGTTGCTCTGTTCAGGTTTTATTCTTTCTGACATTCATGTTCTGATCTCAGTCACATTTACAAATACTGTTTTATTTCTGAATGCACTGACATCTGACACTGAGAATGACCTGCTGACACAGGAGTTTGTTTATGAAGCTTAATTTATTAATATATAACATAATGATCACTCAAATGTTGTTGTGTTTCAGGTACCAGTGGAGTGGATGATGCTCATGTGTTCATCAGTTCTGGTGAAAATGTCCGTCTGCCCTGTAATAATGCTCTTCATGACTGCAAAACAACTACATGGATCTATAACAGACATTCATTAGCAGTTGAACTGATTGGTTTAGGGAAAAAAAGGAAAGACACAGAGAGACATGAGAGACTGAGTCTGGGGTCTGACTGCTCTCTGAACATCAAGAACATCATAAAAGAAGATTATGGACTTTACACCTGCCGACAATATGTGAACGACAAACAACATGGAACTGACGCATGTGTTTATCTGCATGTTCTTCATGGTAATTTTGTGATTATGTAGTCAATTTTAAAAGTGCAAATTTCATTTAAACTCTCATGATGATTGAAAAGTGTGTGAAGTGTGTGATTTTGTGTTTCAGTCACTTCATCATCCTCACAGACTGAGATCAGTGCAGGCAGCTCTGTGACTCTCTCCTGTCAGTTGTATTCATATACTGGAGTCTCTTGTGATGATTGGATCCGTTCTGAGGGAATTCAGCTGTTCTGGGTGAATCAGGCTGGTGTTAAACTGACAATATCAGACTCCAGATATCAGATATCGGCTTCAAGACTCTGTATCAGCACTGTGAATACAACACTCCTGAATGAAGATGACAACAGAGAGTGGAGATGTGAAGTTACTCACAGAAATCAAGTCAAGACCTCAGTCACATATACTGTCAAGAGTTCAGGTGAGAAAATAATCTAATTTTTCAAGTCCTCATAATGTCAGAACATAAAGAACTATTAGTATCATTGAAGCAGAACAAATGGTGGAACAAAAGCTTCTTTCAGTCTGACAGAAGAGAAACTCAAATCAAATTTAACTGTCCAAAAAGTGCTGCAGTAAATAATAAATAAATTGAAGCTTCACAGCAATGATTAACATTTTATGTAACATGACAAACAATGTTATATAATTGTCATATTCTACAGTGTGATTAATAAGAGCTAACATTCATCCTTTCCAGCTCAAGCCGATTCAGCGACAGCAGTGACTCCAGTCCACATCACAAAATCAACTACAACGACAGCAGTGACTTCTACACGAGGTACAGTCAAATTAAAAAAAAAGAATTTTCACTGTTGTCAGTTTTACTGAATCCTCTCTTGTCCATGTTACTTAAATGCACGTAATCGCTTTATTTAAATTGAAAAATGGTGTTAATTGAAAATTAAGTGTTATATTATGTATATTCTAAGTGTATATTTTACATTTTGAGTAAAGGTAAAAACCTGTTTGTTTTTTTAATGTTCAAATGTTATTTCCGGTCTTTTAAGGAGTTTGTGTTATGTTGAAGTTTTGTGGTTTTCATTGTGCTGAAGGGTGGAGCTCGTGGTTTGGTTGTAGATGATGACTATGAAACACCCATTGAAGCTTTTGTCCAATTTACTTCACTTTCTCTACTTCAGACATCTTAATTATAGATTTTAGTAGGAACTACTTTGTGTGGAAACACTTGACACTGTTTTTTTTGTTTGTTTGTTTTGTTTTGTTTTTGGAGTATCAAATCTGTAGTGGAACATAGATGTTTTCCATGTTTAACGGCTGCTTAAAAAAAAAAAATGTTTTAGATGGTGCCCGATTTGTGAAAACTTTCACAATGCAATTATTTTTTTTTTTTTTTGCATTTTGTTCTTTCTCCCCTTTATCTTGTGTAATAATATGGGCTTTTGCACCAGAGGAACCTTTCCATAGTTCCTAGAACTATATTGGCGGAAGTTCCCACTTTTTGACATTTTCACACCTCAGGAACTAGGAATGTATTTAATTGTAGGAACTCTGTTTGAGGGAACTAAATTAGCTCCTACTTCAGAGTAGGGTGTAAATCAGGTCTATAGGAACTATCAGTGATGTAAGTGTACGCTGATTGACTGAACGCATACGAAACACTGGCTACCCATTAATTTTAAAAAGCTGAGTAAAAATATTTATTCTACGAACATGGAAAACCGCGATAATAACAGCATTTATCTACCAGTTATCTGCAGTGTTGTGTTCTTTTCTCAGCCTTGATGATATGTAACACTGCAAGTTGTCATATTAGATTTAGTCAGATTTTCATGCTCTTTTAATCTTTTAACACACGACACAAAGCAAAAACAGCTTTGCTCATGGCGTTCTCCATTCTTCAGTTATTGATGTTTGTGAATGCTGTGAATAAAAACACACGCAATTTAGAAAACTCTACTCTTCAGTTTGGCATTGTGAAATAGTAGTGATCAAAGCTATATAATGCATAAAAATGCTTAAAAATCCTAAAAGTGACATCCTACATGGGTCATACAGGCTCAAATAGACTATAATATTTCACAGTCATGATGAAACACCTCACACATCAGCAGTCTCTCACTTCACCGCTTTACACTTGTTTTATTACAATTCATCTGACCACAGTAACATCTACCTGCTAGTTCAGCTGTAACAAATAAGTCCACTGAAGGTGAGATGTGGATGAACCCAAGTGCAATTTATTTACAGTGAAATCCAAACATAATCCAAACAGAGACTTGACTTGAACAAACTTGACATTAGCAGACTTGACTTGACTTGGCATGGCATGGCATGAACAGACTTGACTTGAAACAGACTTGGCATGAAACAGGAACAAGACCGGATACACAAACTCACCAACAGCAGGTACACACTTCAATACACAACAAGGAACAGTGGCTATATGAGGGCTACTTATTCCAAACAATGATGGTCACATGACACAAACCAACCAATGAGAAACAGACACATGACTTGAACAACCAATGAGAACATGACACACTGAACAAGGGAACCAATGGCAGGAAAACAAGAGGCCAAGGGAAGCAAGACTAGACAAGGAACATTGCTAAACTTCAAAATAAAATACATGAAAACATGAACCTCAAACAAAACCCAAACCCCACGTTACATCAGCATTGAAACATCAAAGGATTAATAAACATTTAAGCAATTAAAATGTTTTCATACAAGGTTGTAGGTTTTAGATGCTATCAATACATAAATATTCTACATTTCAGTGTTCATGCAAATTGTCACAAAATGTCACACTTTACACACAAATATCTATAAATGAGAAAGAGATCACATTGGACAGAAAGATTATTTTTAAAGTGTCATTAGATTATTTTTTTAGTAAATGGCAACCATCAGTTTCCTGCTGACACCTTGAGATTCATATGAAATGATAATAAATGATGGACTCATGAAGCAGCGCAAGTTCATTTATCATTTCTGTGATGTGAAGCTCAAGTATGATGATGATGATGAGGATGTTTGACTGAACTAACAGACATGATCACAAATTCAGGAGAAACTTAAGTCAATGGGACTGTTGGATCATTATACAGATGTATGACACGTCTTTGCATTGTTCGTTTGCACTTTAGAATAATGGTCCACTGTTAACAAGTAACTATGCAGGAAGTAATAGGTTGTACTACATTAACACTGAGCTTAATACTGCTAACTAATATGGAAGAAAGATGAGCTAAGCAGTAAGTAATAGCACATTTAGGACAAAGGTTCATAAGTTCCTTGTTTGGTATTCAGTAATTACCAAATAAAAATATCCTGGTTAAGAACTACTTGCTAACTATGATCAATTAATAGAGAATAACCAATTAATTAGTAATCCCAACAGTAACGTCTAAAACGTATTAAATTATTTGTGAAATTGATGTCAATCCCTCACTAATTATTCAAGAGTTACCAGTAATCTGGACCATTATTTTAAAGTGAAAAACACATTAACCCCTCACTAACTATTCAAGTGTTACCTTGTCAGTCCACTTGAGTATTGGTGACGTGTTAAGTTGTTTAACTTCTTAATGTGTTTTTCACTTTAAAATAATGGTCCAGGTCACTAGTAGTCCCTATGGGCTGACAATTTCAACCACTCACAAACAAAATTACTTTGTGAGTGGTTAAAATAGATTTTATATGTAATTCATTTAATAATTTAATATATTTTATATCTGACACATATTGTACAGCCATACATTTCTGAGGCCCTAATGATGTTCTAACCTATCAGACATTGTAATCTGGAAGATGTTGTTTTGTGCTTAACACAATGCAGTCAATGTCTTTTTTAAGAATGCAAATTGTTTTTTGACAAGAGACCATCATTGTTTATAATCATGTCCTAAAGAGAAGTCTTTCCCAGGATACTGTCACTATCTAGGTGTTTTGGAGTTGGAGACATATTGAACTGACACTGAATACAGCTCATAATAGTAAACTAATTAAATCATGGGGTTGTCAGCATCTCTTCAAACTTATTTAAAAATTTAAATTTATTATTATTATTATTATTATTATTATTATTATTATTATTATGCTGTGTTTACGTTTGAAATAAACTACTTTTTGGTAAGAGTATAGAACTTATTTGTAGGCATATAATATTCATAAATTAATCTCCACAAAGAGCCCATTTGAGCTGCAAGCTTCTGAAAAAAGCATTTTATGACCATGTTGTCACGGCCACACCAGGCTCTTCCACCACTCAGATCATCCAATCACCAGAGTACTAATCAGCTGCACCTGACTCTCATCACCATCAAGCCCTACAAAAGCACACACTCTGCATTCACTCATTGTCTGGTCTCCCTCGTGGAATGAAGACTCGTACGTATGCTCTACCTACATGTTTCAAGGATTACCTGTATTCAAGTCTCTCCTTTCATCCTCCCAGTGTTTCCTCGTCTTCTACAAACCCCGTTCACTCCAGCGGATCACCTACCAGCTCCTGGCGACCAGTCATCCTTCCACTTGTGTAGTACGTGCTCAGATCGTCTGGTAATACAAAACTCTCCATCAAGATCAGCTATCACTTACCAGAGACTGTTTATTACGAATACTCATCCTGTGCATTTCTCATTCTTCATTTTCAATAAACATACCTGTTGGATTGATTTATACATCTCTTGTCTGAGTCTGCGTTCTGTGACACATGTTAAGAATAAAACAATACAGTAGTTTACTTTTAGACCTGTTACTGTTGTGATTAGTAATTAAGTGGTTATTCTTTTTTTAATTGATCATAATTAGCAAGTAGTTATCAATGTGAATATTTTTGTTTAGTAATTACTGAATACCCAACAAGGGACTACTTTGGTCCTATATTTGTGTTACATACAGCTTAGTTAATATTGCTTTCAAATTAGTTAACAAGATTAAGCTCAGTATTAATGTAGTTCTACCTATTACTTCCTGTATAGTTATTTGTTAATAACGGACCATTATTCTAAAGTGTTACCTGTTGTTTTATACCTTTGATTTCATTCACAGTTTCACAGAGTATGTATTTTTTTCTCTTGACTGTGTCTGTCATCTTTCCTGCAGTGATTGTGATTATTGTTGAGTTTGCAGTGTTTGCTGCTCCTACTGTGATTCTTCTTCAGATCATCTGTGCAAGAAGAGCTGGTGAGTTTTTGAGATGATTCACATTGATCTGGAACAAAGTCTTTAGTCATGAGAGCTCAGTAAATGCTTTGTATTGAATTATTTTGCAGGGAGGAAGAACTTACAGCACTGAGAGGAAATAGTGATGAATACAATATTATAATAAAATACTCTCTACTAATAACAGACCAGATTACAACAAGATTTATCTTCATCTCAATTATGTTATGCATATTTGCATACAGCTTTCAAGGATATTTGAGTCATATACATATAATATATGGTCATTTTCTAACCTTGATTCACCTAATCGTTACATTAAACTTTTTACATAAGGCTTTTTAAATGTTTTATTTGTAGTTCATTTTAACTGATGATGTGATGTCATATCATACAACATATTTACTGATGTATTTTGATATTTTTTATTCATTCACTGATCATTTTAATTCATAGACAAATAATTACTTACGAAAATACATGAATCCACATACATCATGCTGTAACAGTGTTTTTTTTTTTTTTTTTTTGTAAAATAACATATGTAGAAATATAAATTCACAATTTACACAATCTTTTTTGGTCTTCAAATATGTGCTGAATCCTTATTTGAGTCTATTTCACAGTCTAAATGTGTAAAGAATGATATTTATACATGATAATGGGTTAATAACTAACAAGAAAAGCTAACAAACAAACAAAAATAAATCCTATAATTTAGTATAATTTAATATTTTCATATTGCATTTATGGTCACGTTTTATCATTTGACACTGTAAGAGCCATTTTTGTCCTCACTTTACATTGTCATGTATGTGTGTGTCCAGTAGGGGTCCCTCTAGGGTAATTGTTGACAGAATATAGGTGGGAACTTTCCCTCAGGTAACAGGTGTTGCTGGAGGGAAGGTGCACACAGTTTTTTGACCATTACTCTAGGCTGTTTTACCACGCTATGCAGGTTATTTGTATTGGTGAAGGACTGGTGGATTTTTTGACTGTGTGTTTGGATTCTTGCCTACTTGGAAATGAAGACCAGTCACTGTAAAATCAGAGGAAGAGGAAGTCATCAGATGAACACAGGAAGAGCTGATAGTATTTAAAGAAAGAGTTGTGAGCATATAATGAAGAGGAAGACTGACAGAAAGAGAAAATGGCTGATAAGTGTCATTTGTGTCTGCTGGGACTGATCATTCTCTCTTCACTTCTCACAGGTAAACAAATCTCTGTTTTCTCATCCGCATTTATTGGGATTAGTCTGGGAAAGAGTTAATTCATGTTTTATGTATTGATATAAATCAATGCATCAATACAAATTGAGACAATTTGCAGCATATTTGTTTTCTCAGAAGCGTCTCGATCACTGTGATCAGTCTGTATCCAGATACAGTCCAGGTAAGAAACCCTGTTGAAGCAATAAATTGGGTTACTTAGCATGTTTGACTTAGCATGAACACTTAATGTGGCTTGTAATTATTTCAGTTCTTCTGAATGTCATTATAAATGACTAATGCTGAAACAAATGCACAGTCCTGATGTCTTGATGTTTGTCAAGTGTCCAGCAGGTGGCGTCAGATCTCAATTCCAGAGAACTACTGTGGGGATTGTCTTATTATTAACTTTCATATACATTTTAATTGTCATTTTTTGTGCATCATAAATCTTACGAGTAGTTCATCTACCTAGAATCACTCACCGATGCTGATTTTTGCTGCTTGTCCTGATTACTGAAACAATTATAGGGGGAATGTTCCTATTACAGTTTAAAGGGCTGATTTACTCACAACTTATACAAGTGCAAACTGTCTTTTGGTGTTAAAACAATACTGTCAGGTTTTACTAAAGATGCGCAGTTATGAATTAGCATTGAAAAGGCGTGACAGAGTTATTGTTGTACCTGACCTTACTGAATATGCATTTGTATGATTTTCCTTTCAGATGCAACATTTATGGGAGGAGAGTATTAAAATGAATCATGCAATGCAATATACTAACGTTTGCGCTCATCAATTTACTGGATTTTGCACCTTTATTTAATGCCCCAAAAAAGCATGTCTTAAAGCAGGTGGTAATTTGCGCTGCTCTTGGTAGATTGCGCTGGTCATTATGGAAACGTAAATCTGTCTGTGTTTGTGTTCTTTAATGTGTGCATTGTCAGTAAATCACACACAGAATTTTCCTCTTCCATCTGTGCTTTAATAGAATTGTGCTCTAATGCAAATTTGCCCTGCTAAATCTGGCCCTAAATTTCATCATGCTAGCCTGTGTGGAAAATTTTAGACTGTGTGACAACTAGCCCCGCTCTGCCCTAATGTGCTCACATACTGTAGATTTATTCAGTTTGATTGAAATTTAATTTAAATTGCATTCAAGTTAATTTTGTTGTAAGTTGTTGTTTTTTAGGATCAGTCATGGCCTAATACTTAGACAGTTGGACTTGTGACCCTCAATACCACAACTGAGGTGAAACCTTTGAGCAAGACACCAAACCCCAACTGCAGTGTGTGTGTGTGTGTGTGTGTGTGTGTGTGTGTGTGTGTGTGTGTGTGTGTGTGCACTTGGATGGGATAAATGCAGAGCACAAATGCTGAGTGTGGGACAACACACACAGTGACGTCATCCCAGGTAGCCAGCACAATCGGGCCAATTGTAGATAAAAGTCAGCTCGCTCAGTTGTGTTCTAGCAGCAGCTTACCAAAAGTGGGCCAGCTGTGGCCCAGTAATGGTTGCCAGTTTTGGCAAGATTTTGAATGTGTGTATTTGGCCCGATTTACACCGAGACATGGCACATTTAACCATATTCAGTCCGATTACCACTGGTCTGATTTTATGGCAATACAGACCCGGGCCAGTTTAGGCTGAGTGCTGGGGGTGTCTCCTTTTACAATGTGGTAAATTGTATATAGCAGTGAGCCAAATGTAATATTTTTTTTCCCTTTCGAGGTTATTTATTAGTGTATTTATTATTATTATTATTATTATTATTATTATTATTATTATTATTATTATTATTTTATTATTATTTTCCATTTTCTTCCACTCACATTCTCTGTTTTCTTAACTAACTAAATTTGGAAATTAATGATTTAATTCATATAATGAAACAAGCTTATGCAGAGTTTAGCTCTAATCCCAATTAGACACACCCGAACCAGCTAATCAAGCTCTTACTAGGCATGCTACACACTTCCCAGGAGGAGTGTTGAGTCAAGTTGGAGCTAAACTCTGCAGGACTGAGTTCAGGCACCCCTGGGTTAAAACTTTTAAGGGGTCCTATTATTCTTTTTCACTGTTTGAACTTTAGTCAGTGTGTGGTGTATATCTTTGGGCATAAAAAAGATCTCAAAGTCTCAAAGTCCACTTCAAAGGGAGATATTTTTTTTTTTTTTTAAAAATCCCTTTTCAAGAACTACAACTTGTGCTACAACAGTCGTACGCAGAACTTGCAGTACTAAAAAACAACGTCTAAGCTGTTGGCCAGTCGCAACGCAGTGGGCCAGCTAACCAATCACAACACATTTTGTTTTTCGGGAGGCAGAACCCAGAACTAATCAAGTCATTTGTGCCAGGCTGGGAAAAATGTATTGTAATAATGTAAATTATATTTAAAATAATTGGCATTTTGCAGAAGAGCAGAAAAACAGCTTGCTACCATGATGAGTAAATGTTTCCTAATCAAACATATAATATCACTTAAAAATACCGTTTTACACATATAATATAAAATTAATGTTTGTTTATAATGAAGCTAAATTCGTGAGTTGGTTGACATAGCATTAGATATACTCTCATGCTTGAGAATTATGAGAGTCATAATGAAGTGGCAGCCTGTCTGCTAATCTTCAACATTTTCATTCATTTATGAGTCTGAGATTGCCTGACTAACCATATGTGTCATTTTCTGTTCCCCTTTTTATTCTCGTTCTGTCAGTCTGTCCCTCTTTTAGGATATGCTTACTAGAGGAGGGTGATTCTGTGTCAACTCAACCAGAGGTCCCCAGCTCAAATTTTTTATTTTGCAAATATAGACATGTATAGTGATGAAAGCCAAAATATTAAATGTCATTGATGGATATTTACTGAGTAATCCACTGTTTTGTAGAGGGAGATCAAAATGGCAATTTTCACCTTAGATTCAGAGTCAAGTTACAGAAGGATAAAAAATAACCTCAGAAAGATGGCAGCATCATTATCTTATTTTTATCTTATTTTCCTATTTAATTAATAGTTCTAAGAGTAAAATCTGTTGACTTTATCAATCTTTGTTGCATTATGTGCCCATTCAAAAAGGGGGAAACAGCACTTTTCAGGTTTTCTTCAAAGTTTGCATGCCTGTAACTTAAAATGTATTAAATATATCTTAATGCCCTTTTAGAGTCTTAACAAAGGTTCCTTTTTGCATTTTTATTTTTAATGGCCTATGACCCTTACGAAAATGAACCATGGTTTTACTACAAGAACCATAGTTTAACTATGGTTTTTGTATTAAAACCATAGTAGCCACGAAATTAACCATGGTTTAAATACATGGTATGTCCATGGTTACTGTGGTAAAACCATGGTTAATTTTGTAATTACTATGGTTTTACTACTGTGATCTCACTGTTGAGGTTTGGAAACATGTGAGACTCAGTTTAACTGCAGTAGAGCAGAGATCATCTCTGAAATCAGATTAGACTGACGGGTGTGTTTTTTTTTCTTTAAGTGAGCTTCTGTGTGTCATTAAACTCTCTTCAGTTAACAGTGGCCTAAAAGTCTTTTTACAGAATTTTAATCCGGGTTTAATTATGAAAGTGAAGGTCACATCCCAGGTAACCAAAAAAAAAAAAAAAAAAAAGACATTTGCTGTCATGGCATCTTTGAAAGAAAAATAAATTATTCAAAGCTCTTTTTTATAAAATAATACTGGTTTAATACAAATATTTTAGATTTTGTAATGAGCACACAAAAAATGTTTTTTTTTTTTTTTAATTCTGTTAAAGAGGAGACTCAGACCAATACCGACTAAGTGTACAGTTTTTGCTGGTGTGATTGTGGCCCAAGGCCGCAGTGTCGGCTCTGTTTCAGTACCCAGTCTTGGACCAGTACTGTCTAAGTGTAGTATTGCTGCTGGCGTGATTGTGGCCCAATGCCAGCAGTTTTGGCAGCCAGACTTGGGCCAGTGTATTTGGGGCAACTCTGGGGCGTCATTCATCCTGCATCCATCCTGAGTCTGGTAACCGCAACGGGGCCGAGTTATTTCTTCTGGCCTGCCAGATCTGGGCCATTATCAGGCCAAACCATTTTGGTTACCTGGGATGTGACCTTCACTTTCATAATTAAACCCTGATTAGAATTATGTAAAAAGACTTAAGGAATTTAGGCCACTGTTAACTGAAGAGAGTTTAATGACACACAGCAGCTCACTTACAGTAAAAAGAGGAAATGTCATTTCACACCCGTCAGTCTGATCTGGGTTCAGAGATGATCTCTGCTCTACTGCAGTTGAACTGAGTCTCACATGTTTCCAAACCTCAACAGTGAGATCACAGCTCTGAAACACTGCTTAAGGAATAAATGATGATGGGCTGTTGTATTATTAGATAATGCACACTGTGATGTGACCACGACACAAAGCGGAGTCAAATATTATTCAGATGATGTATTTTAAAACAGATGATGTATTTTAAGACATTTGTGACCCGTGGACCACAAAACCAGTCTTAAGTCGCTGGGGTTTATTTGTAGCAATAGCCAAAAATACATTGTATGGGTCAAAATTATTGATTTTTCTTTTATGGCAAAAATCATTAGGAAATTAAGTAAAGATCATGTTCCATAAAGATATTTTGTAAAATTCCTACTGTAAATGTATGAAAACTTAATTTTTGATTAGTCATATACATTTTTAAGAACATTATTTGAAGAACTTTAAAGGCAATTTTCTCAATATTTAGATTTTTTGCTCCCTCAGATTCCTGATTTTTAAATAGTTGTATTTTGACCAAATATTGTCCTATCCTAACAAAGTATACATCAATGGAAAGCTTATTTATTCAGCTTTCATATGATTTAGAAATCTCAGTTTAGAAAAAATTACCCTTATGACTGGTTTTGTGATCCAGGGTCACATTTGTTTTTTGGTTTTTTTTTTGTTTGTTTTTTTTCATTTACATGCTCTTATGTGTAGGAATCATTTATTGTGCATCTTACTCAAGCATGATAAAAATGTATCTTCATGTCAATGATATTATGGATATTTGCATCCAGCTTTCAAGGATATTTGCTCTATATAAATATAAAACCCAGTTTGAATCTGTTTGTAAAGAGAACTGGGTTTCTCCTCTGATGAACTCAAAGCTGATCATAATGGATGTTGGGTTTGATTGAGGGTGTGATTTTAACTCCACATTCATGACAAAATAACAACTGCATATCCATGTTTCACTGTCTGGATTCCAGTTTCTGTAAACTGTAGTGATCCATTTGCTTTTCTGTAGCTGTTGGTAATCTATGAAAAGACAGATCCACTTTCATATGTATTTGTACAGTCAGTCGCACAACAGCTCTTTCTTCTTTTAAACATGTTTCTTGTAATTTCACAGCATTCAAGCTGAACTCTAATGCTGTCACTCAGTATTTCTGTCACTCAGTGAGTGAAACCGCAGTGACTCCGCCCACTGTGACATCATGTGCTTCTGTTCACACTCTGACTGACAATGTGAATTAGTTGCATTAACCTTGTAATGGGTGTTTTTATGAATAATCCTTTCATTTTTAATATTTGGCATGTTTGTGTGCTGCTGCGTGTATTGCACAATTTACTTTAGACCAGGTTTCAGCTGGTAAATGGTGCAGTTTATTTCAGTTGCCTCAAAATAGCAACCTCGTTTTCAGACCAGCACGCCCACGGGTGCACAGATGAGTGCAAATGCATTTGCTATTTATTCAACGTGCCACAGGATGTGAAAATGATAACTGTGTCAGGCTGAAACTAGCAATAAACACTTGCGTCGCACCTGCTGCTGCATTGCTGCATTGCACCGGGCGCATAATTGAGCTCACTGAATCATTTGATTCATTCAAAAATCTGATTCACTCCAGAATCAAGTAACTGGGCTCGTAATTTAATCATTGTTTCACCCGATTAGTTAAAAACACAGATTCACTCAGAGACGAATCACTGTGTTCAGAGACGCACAACACTTTAGAATGCAGTTCTGTCAGTTACTATTTTTTGGATCTGTATTCTAAAGTGAAGATCATGGTAATTCTCTGGTAATGACTGAAATCATTGTAAGCTGTTGAGGTATATGTAAGGTTTTGGTTAGTAATGACTCAAGTGTTACTACATACTTCTAAAGTAATTACTAATTATTTGGATCCGTATTCTAAAGTAAAGATCATGGTAACCCACTAGTAATGACTCAAGTGTTACCAAAGCCATTGGAAGTATGACTATCCAGAACCTTACAGAAACCTCAATAGTTTTTAATGATCTTAAAATGATCTTCACTTTAGAATATGGATCCAAATAATTAGTAATTCCTTCTGAAGTATTTGGTATTACCTGAGTCATTACTAGTGGGTTACCATGATCTTCACTTTAGAATTAATTATACGTTTTGCACTATTCACATTAATTATGAACATGTATACAGTAGTTTTTAGTTGCTCTCTGGGAGATATGAAAAATAATAGTAGTCACTGATTAGCTAATAGTGAACTACCATGATGAACTGAGCACTATTACTTACTGATTCGTTAATCAGAGTTTCTTATTAGTTAATAGTAGGTTACTAGAATGTTAGTAGCGCATTAGTCATTTATTCCTGTGTAGTTATTCACTAATGACAGAACTGTATTCTAAAGTGTTACCCAGTTCTGCTTAATAGGTAACATTTTCACTGGCAAATTTGAGCAAAAAGCAATAATGTGTCTAAAATAACACAACATTAAGCTCTTATTTACTGAACAGTTATTTAAGAATAACTGAAGTTACTTACTGAAAATAAGTATCATATTTGTACTCGTATTTTAGCCTCTTTTTAGGGTCATATAACTGCATTCTATAGGCTCCATCACACAGTGAGTTGTTCTCCTGCATCATGTTTATCAACAATCAACTGTATGAATATATAAGATGACCTATACAGGTTAAATGTGTTAATTGTTTTCATAACTAACTTATTAAATTAATGCATTAAATCCACAGCCCTATAGTTAAAACATACTAGAAACTGCTACCTACTAAAAGATGACTCTTAATGTTTCTTTAAAGGTCCTATGGGATTTATTTCAAATTTAATACAATTCAAATTAATGTTAGTAACTACATTGGTTAATTTAGTTAAAGCTAGGTTTAATTTATGTCTCTTAAACAGCCTGAAGTAATACAACTGTTAGCAGCCCATCTGAAATGAAAAGAGGAAGTGTCTTTTCACATTATCAGTTTATTCTGGGTTCAGAGATGATCTCTGCTCTACTGCGGTTAAACTCAACAGTGAGATCACTGCTCTGAAACACGACAACTGCCATAATTAATATGCTATTGTAGTTATAAACATGTAGAATGACAAATTAACCATTTCAGCATTATAAGAAAGTCTTGACTCTGAAATAGATGCAAAAGGTCACTGTAAAACTTCATAAAGACAGAGTTTGTTTGACTAAATGGGGATTCCATAATCATAAACATTTGCAGAAATACAACAAACTAGCTCTTGTGTCAATGCATCTTTGAAAACAGCAATCATGAGTGTCGTGGTTCAGGTGAGATTCAGAGCAAATATCAGCAGTAACAGTGTGAAGATCAGTCAGAATATGATGCTGATTCAACACTTGTCCATCATGCAGTGATATAGTGTCAGTCAAATAAACACTCAGCCAATCAGATCAGAGGAAGTGAACAAACACAGGAAGAGCTGATAGTATTTAAAGAAAGAGTTGTGAGCATATAATGAAGAGGAAGACTGACAGAAAGAGAAAATGGCTGATAAGTGTCATTTGTGTCTGCTGGGACTGATCATTCTCTCTTCACTTCTCACAGGTAAACAAATCTGTGTTTTCTCTACAGACATTCAGTAGGTTTATTCTGGGAAAGAGTTCATTTCAACATGATCAGTTTATTATTGTATTACATGCTGGATTATTCCTGGATAAAAATAGACAGTTTCACACTCAAACATCTGATGCTGAATTATGTTCATATTAAGAGTTTGTTTGTGATTTCAACAGCTCTCTGATAAAGAAAAATAGTTTATTCTGTTTTGAATCTTGTCATTTTATGCTGGTATGTTTTTGTTTTCATTAATTAAAATATCAAACATACTTGTGTTTCAGGTACCAGTGGAGTGGATGAGACTCATGTGTTCATCAGTTCTGGTGAAAATGTCCGTCTGCCCTGTAATAATGATCTTCATGACTGCAAATCAGCTAAATGGAACTATAATAACAATCATTCAGCAGCAGTTGAACTGACTGGTTTATTAAAGAGAGAGAGACATGAGAGACTGAGTCTGGGGTCTGACTGCTCTCTGAACATCAAGAACATCACAAAAGATGATTATGGACTTTACACCTGCCGACAATGTGTGAATGACAAACAACATGCAACTGATGCACGTGTTTATCTGCATGTTCTTCATGGTAATTTTACGATTATGTGGTCAATTTAAAAAGTGAAAATTCTCCATTTAAACTCTCATGATGATTGAAAAGTGTGTGATTTGTGTGTTATTTTGTGTTTCAGTCTCTTCATCATCCTCACAGACTGAGATCAGTGCAGGCAGCTCTGTGACTCTCTACTGTCAGTTGTTTTCATATTCATATACTGGAGTCTCTTGTGATGATTCGGGTCGTTCTGAGGGAATTCAGCTGTTCTGGGTGAATCAGGCTGGTGTTAAACTGACAATATCAGACTCCAGATATCAGATATCAGCTCCAGGACACTGTATCATCACTCTGCCTACAACACTCCTGAATGAAGATGACAACAGAGAGTGGAGATGTGAAGTTACTCACAGAAATCAAGTCAAGACCTCAGTCACATATACTGTCAAGAGTTCAGGTGAGAAAACAATCTCCTCAATCATTTTAAGTCCTCATAATGTCAGTAACACTAAGGACTATTAGTATCATTGAAACAGAACAAATGAAGGAACAAAAGCTTCTTTCAGTCTGACAGAAGAGAAACTCAAATCAAGTTTAACTGTCCAAGAAGTGCTGCTGTAAATAATGAACAAATTGAAACTTAACAGCAAAAACTAACATTTTATATAATGTGATCATCAAAGTTAAAATATAATCTGAACTAACATTCATCCTTTACAGCTCAAGATAAAACAACGACAGCAGTGATTCCAGTCCACACCACAAAATCAAATACAACAACAGCAGTAACTTCTACACGAGGTACAGTCAAAAACTGTTGTCAGTTTTACTGAATCCTCTCTTGTCCGTGTTATTAAACAAATGCACATAATCACTTAAGTAAAATCAAAGGAGTTGAAATAAAGTGATGAAAATTAAGTGTTTTATTATTCATTTTGAGTAAAGGTAAATCTGTTTGTGTTTAATGTTCAAATGTTGTTTCTGGTGTTTTGAGGAGTTTGTGTTGTTGAAGTTTTGTGGTTTTCATTGTGCTGAAGGGTGGAGCTCGTGGTTTGGTTGTAGATGATGACGATGGTGTTTGTTGTTTAATGCAGTGAACATGGAAGTGCTGATGTTAATGCAATGATAAACAGTGTTTTATTTGTTCACTGCATATGATCTGTTAGGTGCATATTTTAACTGAAGTCAGTATGATTAGCTGGTTTTGTGATTGTAAACTGTATACAAAGAGCATCAGTCTGAAAAAAATCCTACTAAAACTAAATATTTCATTTTAATTATAACATTGTCTGGTAAAACAAATCTATACATTTTTTTTTTTTAATCTTCAGAGTCTTTGTCCAATGTTCTTAAGTTTCTCTACTTCTGACATCTTAATTATGGATTGTACAATCTTAATATGCTGGGTTATTTTTTCCACCCAAACGCTGGGTTGAATCTGTTGGTTGATATGCTGGGTTGTTGTTTTTTCCAGTTTTGGGTAGTTTTTGTGTTACAGTCATTAGTGTCTTGGTCAATCTCACTGACCGCCGAAACTATACACCCCTCCCCCTCCCTCCAACGAAACAACCCAACACAGACTTACTTCAGCTGTTGAGTTACGGTCAGAGCACAGGCTTTTTTCATCCTCTACAGGAGAGAGTGGTTCTCATCGCCGCCTGATTGGTGCACTTCTTCAGAGAAATAAAGGTTTGTATACATTTTATTTCATTTATAAACTCTTTACTATGCTGTAAATGATATTATTATATGCAACACAACATACAAGAATGAGATTTCAGTCTGTTGAATGAGTTTCACATGATGGAAATGTAATTTTTCTTGCATAATATAAAATAATTTTATTCATTATAATACTGAATGTAATTTATGTTGTTGTTAAAGTATGTTCTCTAATGTCAGTACTGTTTGTTTATGGGCAGGTTATGGAGTCAGTCACAACATCTTTCAACCATGAGTCAAACATGAGGTGACGGCCTGACATTCACAGTTCCCCCGGTGAACAGCAGCCCATCACGACTCAGATTACAGAGAACAAATTTTCGTTAAACAAACTGAATGTGTGTAATATTGTAATCTATGCTGTATTCACCCAAATAAATTCAGTTTGTCTTATATTTTTGTCCAGGGGTGTTATTGTCCTTATCATTAAATGTTCACCTTTTGATTATTGTTGTGGTCTCTAGTAATTTTGTGTTTGATTTTTAATTTCCAGCCCCTTTTAATATGTCATTTTTTAATATGGTAATTTTTAAACAATAGTTGACTTAAATAGAACAACCCATTTACATTTAACCCATCCAGCTCGGTCAAAATAACCTAGCATGTGTTCTGTCTAATATGTACCAAGCACTGTGTTCCAAATGTTTTGTTTAGAGTGTAAAATCTTATTTTAAGAGAACGTTTCAACTGTTTACACTAAGTCAAAATATCAGTGTTTTTGTCATGTGTTCATTGTGTTTTGAGTTGTCTTCATTGTATTTTTTCCTGTGTTGCCTGATTATGTCATTCTGTTCACCTGTGTCTTGTTAAGTATCTTGTTGGTCTCTTATCATTTAAGTCCTGTGTTCTCCTGAGTTCCTTTGTCCTGTATTAGTTTGAGTTAATGTGTTTGTGGTTTCATTCTCCTGGTTAAGTCTTTGAGTTTAAATTGGAATTAAAGACTGTTATTTTGATTACTCCTGCTTTGTGCGCTTTGCTACTGCCACACACCGTAACAATTTTCTTAGCAATATGCTATATACACTAAGTGCAAATAGCTATAGATTCTGTTTATACTACTGTATGTTCAAATAACAGGGATGTCTGCTATTTATAATACTTATTCCAAATAGTGGTGATTATCTAAACCTCAGTATTTTAGTACATTATAAAACAGTATGCTATAATAACCTATTGAGTGTAAATTATCATTTTAATTCAAATTATTAAACTGATGCAACTGTATTGGGACAATAAAGCCCTCCCTAACCCTAACCTGACCTGATTCTTTATTTTCAACTTTTTGATTATTTATTTTTATTGAAAATAAATGCATTTCCAAAGTGATTTGAGATTTGAAAAGAGAGAAAAAAGGTTGGTTAAAGGTGATCGCAACAAGAAAACCACAGCACATGCCTTATCACCTACACCACTGGAACCGTTGCTTGATAAACGTCTTTTTAGTGTTGACTAGCCCAATCACATGTTAGTGGGTGGAGTTAATGTAAAAACCTTCTGCCAACAAGGTGGGCTACTTGCACTGTGTGTAAATAGAAACTCCATTTTTTTTCATTATTATTAAAAATTATAACAAATAAGCAAAATACCAACACAATGGAACAAAAACACAAATTAAATAAGCTTTTTTTCCCCAGATTTATTTAACATAGACAGAAATTGAATAATCAAGTGTATAACTAAAACACTACATAGTCTTCACTGTATGAATCAAATGTAAATTGATTTTTTATTAAAGATCCAAAAGTGACACTGTTACAAATCTGGCCGGTGACCTGCGGTCTGCTCACCACCAGATGTCGCTCTCGCCCTGTCCTTGCACACAGACTGTTGCACTACACCCCGGACTACATCTCCCATCATGCATATAAAAGCCCTGTTTTTCCCCATGCCAGTCACGGAGTATTGTGTGGTTTTCGTTGTGGTTATTTCATTGTGTATCGAGTTCCTAGTTCCCTAGTTCCCTTGTTTCCTAGTTCCCGTGTTCCTGAGTTCCTACTTTCCTGTGTTTAGCTTTCTCGCCAGGCCATCTCGTTTCAATTGTCTTGCCGCCTGCCTATGGACTCTTGCTCGTTTTACAGATCATTCGCTCACCTTTCCCTTATGGATTATGTTCACCGTTGATTGACCCACGCCTGCTACACGTCTTGCCTTTGTTGCCTTCCCGTTTGCTATTGTTCTGACTCTGATCTCCCGGACTGTGTACTGATAGACTTATTTTGCCATGGACTCAATGAACCATTACGCTCGATTCTTATACGTAGTAGTAGCCCTCGAGGTTCAGTAAGTGAATTCATGGACTTTGCTTTATTGTCTGTGGGCTCATCGTTTACCGTGGGTGTCGCGGAGGAGCAACGCGACATCACGGTAACGCCGGCTGTGCAACCCGCTCGCAAAATGGCGCCCGTGCCGGAGCACGTTCACACCATGGCAGCGACAGCGGAGCCCGTAGACAAAATGGCGGTGACAGCGGTGCCCGTTCACAAAATGGCGGCAAAAACGGAGCTCCATCACGTCACAGCTGCTACCCCTGAGCCAAGCAATGTTACAGCTGCATTTCCCGAGTCAAGTCAAGTTGCAGCTGTGTTTCCCGAGTCAAGTCAGGTTTCCGAGTCCAGTCAAGTTGCAGTTGTGTTTCCTGAGTCCAGTCAAGCAGCTGTTCCCAAGTCCAGTCAAGATTCTGAGGCAAGTCAAGCTACAGCTGCTGTTCCAGTGTCAAGTCAAGTTACACTGTTGTTCCAGAGTCAAGTTACAAGGTCAAGTCAAGGTAAAGCTGTGTTTCCTGTGTCAAGGCAAGTCAAGCTGCTCTTCCTAAGTCAAGTCCAGTTACAGCAAAGTCACAGCAGTCGTTCCTGAGACAAGCAAAGTCAAAGCTGCGCTGCCCTCCTGAGTCAAGCAAGGTCAAAGCTGCCGTTCCTGTTTCAAGCAACGTCAAAGCTGCTGTTCCTGAGCCAAGTACAGTCAAGACTGTGGTTCTTGTGTCCAGCAAAGTCAGAACGGATTTTCCTGAGTCAAGTCAGGCCACAACTGGTCAAGTCAAGTCACAGTCGATCTTCACGAACCAAGTCAAGTCATTGCTGATCTTCTTGAGCCAAGTCAAGTCACTACTGATCTTCACAAGCCAGGTCAAGCCACAGCTGGTCACCAAGAGCCAAGTCAAGCCTCAGCTGGTCTCCACGAACCTGGTCAAGCCACAGCGGACCATAGCGACCCAAGTCAAGTCACAGTTAATCTTCACAAGCCAAGCCATAACAGATCTTCACAAGTCAAGTCAAGCTACAGCTGACCATCGCGAGCCAAGTCAAGCCCCAGCGGATCCTTAATGGCGGTTGCCATGTGGTGTGTGTGGGCTGCACACTGTACTCCAGAGGTCTCGTCTGCTCACAAGTCTGCTCAAGAGGTCTCATCTGATCACAAGTCTACTCTAGAGGTCTCATCTGATTACAAGTCTGCCTCTCGTCTCCCTCTCTTTGTTACAGACATATACATCAGCAGATTTATTAGACTGCTGTGCCTTTAAAACCAATTGCACATTTATTGAACACATAACCAACTGTGTTTATGTGAATAAACCACACATCAGGTTTTTTAATGTAATTTTATGTGTATTTTACCATTCAAGTGCAATAAGACGCACAAATGTAAATTCGTGATCATGTGCTGTTTGAGAGAGACGCGTTCTGTGTGTGCTTCAGCTGTGTGTCAGTGAGTGCCAGCCACAGACTGAGTTCTTTATTGTGCTTAACTCTATTTAACATCTAACACATCCCACTCATTATTTACTCATTTATCACTGTTTCTTCATCACTCTTAGGTGCATATAATATATGCCATAAAATAACCACCCAGCCCTGTAACACCTCTCTTCTCAACAACTGCCATTGTAAACACTGATGATGAAACACAAACTGCATGTCATATCATGATCTTCCCTCTTTCCCCGTTGAAGAAATATTCTTAAAGGAACACTCCACATTTTTTGAAAATAGCTTAGTATAGATCATTGAATCAGATTAGACTGTTAGCATCTCGCTCAATCTGTCTAATCTGATTTAATTATCTATGCTAAGCTATTTTCAAAAAAAGTGGAGTGTTCCTTTAAGTTTGGGTTTTGATACCAAAAGCTAGACTTTATTGCTGAAACAATCAAGCCGAGTTTTCTATAGAGAACTCATTTGGCCTTAACCAGAGAGAGGTTTATATAGGAGGCTTCTCACGCATACCTGTCACACTGAATTATCTGGGGGTCCTTGGATATTAGCATTTTAATTTGAACCAGATTCTTCCTTATCATGGCCTCTTAGTGGGCCTCTAAAATAACATGAGACATAGCTCTACTAGAGGGGCCCTGAAAAATAACAAGAGACATGCTTGCACAGTACAGTTAAATGAAAAATAGAACTATAAGGTAAAACAATTTTGTACACGATTCCTTATATTTATAATGGTAAAATAATTAGTACATGATTCTTTTATTTTATGGTTAAAATCTTCCTCAATATCAACCCATAACACATCAGTTCATCATCACTCTCACACATCAGTAGTTTTTCTCACAAACTGGTTTAATCATCACATCAGATCTGTCAGATTATGAGTCATGAACATAATGTTCCCCTTCAGGAACTCGAGCTTGCTTCGAAACGCTAGGAGGGTATAATCAAGGAGGGAGCCTTCACCTGTGTTCCTCGCGGGTCTGGCCCCCCTTCCGCCGAGGTGGAGCTGCAGCTGCACTCGTGGGGTTCGCAGCTGGATCTACTGGAGGGAATGGAGACGGGTGACCCCCTATCTCCTTCCTCACCCGGTAGATCCGGGGCCCGTTCTCAGGGATTGGAAGCCCGCTTAGCGGTTTCTTCCCATACAGAGAGTGGATACAGAGCGATCCCTCCAGTAGAACAGACGCTCGTGAGCTATCTGTCTCCCGAAGCGGCATCGTCTCTGAAGGCTCCGGTCTTACCCTCCAAGCTGCTGTGTACAACATCAGCGCTGGTGAGTAAGGGGTATTCGGCAGCAGGTCAGGCTGGTGCTTGCTTGCACACCGTGCCGGTGTTGCAGGCATACCAGGCTAATTTGCTTAAAGAGCTAGATGAAGGCGACAAGATTAAAAGAGAAGACATCTCAGAGTTGAGGAGAGCCGCTGATCTGTCTCTCCGCACCACCAAAGAGACCGCCTGCGCCATCGGGCGAATGCTGGTTCCGGCGCACATGCTTTATAGCTTCCTGGTCTGTGACGTCACCTGCCTATGACATCTCGCTTCTCTATTGGACTGATTACACATGTGATTCAGAGCGTGCTTACGCTGAGGGCGTTCTCCTAGCGTTTCGATGCAGTGTCTCGTTCCCTTCGGGGAACTGGGGCTACAGTCGTAACCTGAGACATTTTATTGTTTGATGTAACTCTCAAAATAATCATAACTAGTGATGCCTGATGCCACTCGCTCTTCAAGAAGAAGCAACACAGAAGACAAGGAATGCGCGGCGGAAGGTTAGCGAAAAAAGCGAGGAATGTACGCGAAGTCTGAGCAAACTATCAGCTCCTACGGATGTGGCTCTTACCTGTGTATCCTGTGCAGTCAGTGCCAGTAGTTCGGGCTTTGCGGCAGAGCACAGTCGATTTCTGTCTTCTAAAGGAGCTGAAATATTTGGCGATTAGTGCATTCGCAGTCCCAGGATCTCGTCACGGTTAAAGCCGCACTGCTGAACGCGAGGTCAGTGGGAAATAAAACGTTCATTCTTCAAGATTTTACTGCTTCCCAGAATTTGGATATTCTGTTTTTAACTGAGTCATGGTTGGATCCGGCGGACACCTGCTTTCTCTCTGAATTGCTGCCAGTGAACTATAATGTTTTAAAAACACCTAGATCCACTGGTCGAGGTGGGGGTGTGGCAACACTTTTTAAGGACAGATTTAAATGTAGTCTTCTTTCAGTGGAGAAATACATGAGTTTTGAACTGCAGCTGTTTAAACTGGAATAGTCTGTTACTGTTTTTTGTGCACTAATTTATCGGCCTCCCAAATATACCAAGAATTTCATTCAGGACTTTTCAGACTTTCTTTCTCTTATTGTGTCGACCACTGATAATCTCTTAATTATCGGGAATTTTAACATCCATGTATGCTGCCCATCGAAACCATTAGTAAAGCAGTTTGTTGATCTTGTGGACTCTTTTAACCTAACTCAGGCTATATGTGATGCTACCCATAAACATGGTCATACACTTGATTTAGTTTTATCTTTTTATCTATTGGTCTGTCCATTAGTAATGTGATCATAGCGGACAATCTGACCATAGCTCTGTTATGTTTAATATTGGTTTGCCAGCTGCTGTTTCAAAGAATGAATCTGTTGACTGTTATGTCCGTCCTGTAAATGAGGTTACAGCGGAGGCTTATGAGGCAAGCACAGGGCCTGCTATCTTTAAGGCCTCTGGATCCCCTCTAGATACAGAGGACTTAACTGCTGTTTTTAATTCTGTATGTTTGGACATTATGAATGATGTTGCTCCATGCAGACTTCAAAAGGGCTAAATCTCAGTCTCGGCCATGGTTTAATGATGAAACTCATGCTCTCAGACGGGCCTGTAGGAAAGCTGAACGCAGATAGAGAAAAGACAGATTACAGGTTTCTTATGAGATGTTAAAAGATGCTCTTAGCACTTACCAGCGTGCAGTCAAAGAGGCAAGAACAAAATATTTTTCGGACTTAATTAATATAAATGCCCATTGTCCAAAAGCTTTGTTTGGCACAATAAACTCTGTGCTAAACCCAGCTATAACATCTTTTTCAGATTCCATTTCTCTTACTTCAGAGGACTTCTTGAACTTTTTTGTGAGAAAAACTGACAATATTAGAAAAGAGATTGTCCCCTCAATTGTTGTTCTCGAATCTCCTGCGTTACATTCTTGTACATTCGATTGTTTTGATCAGATCTCCCTTCCAGCCCTAGCAGACCTAGTTAAGCACATGAAATCATATTCTTCTCTACTGGATCCTCTTCCTCCACAGTTTTTAAAAGATTTGTTTGACACTATAGGCATTAGTATACTTGCTATTGTGAATAGTTCCCTAACCCAGGGTTGTGTTCCATCTTCTTTTAAACAAGCTATGGTTTCTTCTTTAATCAAAAAACCTGGCCTTGAGGCTACAGAGTTGAACAATTTCCGTCCCATCTCTAAACTTCCATTTTTATCTAAAGTTTTAGAGAAGGTAGAATGATGGGAGAATGATCTCCTGGACAAATTTCAGTCTGGTTTCAGAGTGGGTCATTGTACTAAGACGGCTCTGCTAAAAGTTTTTAAAAGTTTTAAAAAATGATTTATTGATATTGATTATTGGTTGATTCTGGGATGGCGGCAGTTTTAATTATGTTAGATCTCAGTGCTGCATTTGACACTGTAGACCATTTGATTCTTTTAAAATGATTGGAGTGTGAGGCCGGGTTCGGGGGAACTGCCTTGAAATGGTTTCAGTTCTATATTAAGGACAGAACATTTTTTGTTAATTTAGCAAATGTTTCATCTTCGGTGGTTCCCTTAAAATATGGCCTTCCTGATGACGCAAGAGTTGCAACTATGGAAGCTAGAAGGCAATTCTTTGTGTTCTTTTTGAAGATTTTTCAGAGCCTGATGAAATTGGTATAAATAGGTGGTTAATACTGCAAAATTCGCTCGATGTTATAGTCACTGCCCTTGCCGTCCAGAATAAAAGAGAACATCCCAATCAAGTGAAGGGATTTGTGGAAACTGTGGTTCCTAATTATTGTGATCCAACATTTGCCTCACATTTCAGGATGAAAAGACAAACATTTCAGGTGAAGGATAATCCACTTCTTATCTCCAAGACTGTGTTACGATCTATATGACCTTATTATTTTTATTGTGAGCGTTAGGCTTATCATTATTGCTGATCACTGTTGTAGTGCTATGATACTGTAATATTTACTATAATACAGCCCAGTTAGCAGAGTATAGTAAAGTTTATGGAAGTGTCACTCCGCAATACAATCGCAAAATATATAAATATGTATAGTATTTTTAATGTTACATTAATCAGTGTCTAGCACACCTTCCTAAGGAAAGGATACAGACCAGAAGACATTCCAATTACTACATATTAGACAGACTTAAAGAAGTTCCAGATCTATACTTGTGCTCTTATTATTTTAGTTATTTTGCCTTTAATGTAAATAAACATGTGCAAACAATATACTTGCTCTTGTGAATTTATTTTGATGTTAATTACATTCACTTACAAATTCTCACTGTATATAGCAGTATGTGTATCAGTGTGTAAACAACAGCCATAGCAAGATTTGTGTCAGCTTATTTACGGCATCATAGGGGATGTCCAAAATTCTACTATAAATAGATGCATTGTGTAAAAGAAGTGATTTTTTCTTTACCACTGCAGACGGCAGCGCCAGCGCTTTCATGTACACGCACACACACATACCTTCATTACTCTCCCTTCCCGTCCCGGTTTAAGCGGCTCAGCATAGTGGGTGCACACGCTAGCTGGGTATTATCGGTCACTCATCCACACTCCATTTGTTCCCTCAGTCAGCATACAGTCATCCGGATAAATCACACATAAACTTTATGTACTGTTTTATGTTTTATTCATTTGTTACATGTTGTTGTTGTAGCCGGGTTACTACGCTGTGCTGGCGAACCGGAGCTTGTGGTGGGCGATCGCTTTTGACGTCATCGGTTGGCGTCTTGCCAGTGCAGCAGTCGAATGACCCGGTGAAACCATGTTCGTTTGTTTTGTGGGGTACCCAAATCTCTCTATCTGTAAAAGAGATAGAATTGTGGTAACTTATATGGCCATTTTATGGCGGTTGGAATAATGTTGATGTGTTTTAAAATGTATATTATGGTATAAATCTTAAAGTGGTTGGTCTAAATTATAACTGGTGTAACTTACCTGTTAATGGTCGTGCCCAAAAAGGGGCGGAGTCTAGATTTTAAAATCTGGCGCTAGACTTCACACGATACTTGTTAACCAAGTCGAGCAAACGTGCTACTGCGGTGCCGTGAGCTAAAAACAAAACCCCTCTGTATATTAGTAGGTACAAGTGGAAAGTCTGTATATATTTATGTTTCTTTCATTTGCTTTATTTTTTGGGTTATTTTAAACTTAATTTTTGATTACTAAAATGCATTGTTAAGAACTTCATTTGGAGAGCTTTAAAGGCAATGTTCTCAGTATTTTTGTTTTTTAATGATTTAATGATTTATTTATTTATTTTGGGTGGTTGCCAGGCTCTTGCTGTGCAGTTGCTGGGGTGTTGCTAGAGTACATGGTTGATAGTGTGTCCTGGGTGATTACAGACATTTCCACCACTGTTAATAATAGAAAATCAAACATTGTTTTCAAAACTGATCCAGTTTCAGTGCTTTGATATTATTGTATTTCTTTCAAATGTTAGGAAATTCAAACGGAATTAGGAATTAGTTAGGAAATTATAACCTATTGAAGCTTTTTATGTTGTGTATTGACTTGGTTCCATGATGGATATTGAAATGTTATTTACTTTTCATTTTAAACAGTATAGATGATTACCTAATGGTAATGCAATACTTGTGAATCTCTATAAATCCCCTAAAACTATGCATGGGACTTGCTTTGGTGTTGCCACCCCTCATGCCACCCCTTTGCCACCCTAAAAATTATTTTCTAGATCCGCCCCTAGCAGGTTGAGACGAGTAAGTTCGGTTAAGTGAGCAGCTGCAGTACTTCAGACGTCGTTGTTGCGCTCCACCATCTCACGATATTAAAAAAATAAATTAAAAAAAAAAAAAAACAGGACTGGCGGAGAATGTGAATTGATACGCCTTTACTAAATATGTTACGTGGTTTATTTTGATAGGTCAACTGTTTTTGTGGTGTTAAGAGAAAGCACCTCAGCAGCGCGTTCTAAACAAGAGAAAGACGGTAATTTCTGCTTACTGCAATACATCGCTATTTTTTTTGCACTAAACAAGTGGATTTTACCGAGATATTTTCAGAGATGATAGCCAAGATGTTATAGAATAATAATTTAATGAAAACATAATTTTGACCTAAAGAATGACATTCGACCTATTTTTTGAATTTCCTGAAAACGTCCCAGCGCAACATCCGACGGGTTTTCCTAGATCGCATCACATATATTGAGCATTTATTAAACAAAGTCATTCCGTATTGGTTTGAACAGCTTTCACTGATATTATTCTGTATTAAAGCAGTTTGTAAAAGAAATTGCTTAATGCTGTGTTCATGCAATAAAGTATGATTTGCCTATTTCTGTTTTGTTTTAGTTGTAACATCAAATACAGCACTGAATCCAAACACCGCACCAAGATCTCTGAATCAAGGTCTGTAATTCACACTAGAATCAAATGTATTGAATCCTCATGAATCCTCTGAATCCTTTTGTAGTTTTTGTAGTTTTTGTGTGTGTTTTCATGATAAATAAGGATAATTATGCTCTTAAAATTTACCATTTTATTTGTAGTTTGTTGTTTTTCCATATGTTGTTAAACACAGTAATGCTGAATGTGTGTCTCTGTATCGTCTCAGTGATTGTGATTGATTGTTGTCGTCGCTTCATTCGCTGTTCTCCTTCCTGCTCTGATTCTTTGGCTGATTCGGAAAAAAAGAGCCGGTGAGTTTTTAGAGTTTATCATATTCTGGTACAACACAAAAACATCTGACTAGTATTTACAGATAAAATGAGTTCACACAAATAATGTTTCTATTCTGCAGCACTAGAATTCTGTTAGACTCTTTTAGAAATCGATTGGTTTGTGTGTTTGATCATAACTATTCTCATGGCATTATTTTTCAGGTGTCAGAAGAGCGACTGATGACTCTGTGGTGAGTTTTGTAGGTTGATCATGAGCTGTTAGTGTCCATGAGCTCCACAGACGACTGACTCTGAAATATCACACTCTTATTAGTCACATCAGATCAGGACAAGTTACTGTATTTCTACTGTTTCTGCTCTAAAGCTCACAGATAGAAATAAATATAATGGAACCAATGACACAATCAACATTTCTATTCATCCTGTGCCCAGTGAACAATATGATTCATCTTCAGTGATTTTGTGAATGTTTTCATATCTGTGTATATTTGACAGTTACTGTGGTAATTTTCCTGTCATGTTACAGTATGATCTGTCATCCTAACCTCATGTCTGTATAATAGATTTTCACTAAACCTGTAGGTTTTACACATACTTTACTTTAACATTTGCAGCTCCTGAGATAAATAATTATCTGCTTCACACAGTAGTGATGGATGAGCCTTTAATAACTTATTTTCATTGATGTTTAGGAGCAGACAGATGATGTGACTTATACTCAAGTTACTGTGAACAAGAAAAACGGAGACAAAAAGAACAAGGTGAGCAAACACTTCCTCAACATGACCTATATCAGTTTTATTATATGCAGTTCTTCTAAATGTGTCTTGAATTGAGCTCAAACAACATGCTGTAATAGTTGTGTGTTAAAACAGTAACTGTGATGTTGATTCAGGTTCGCTGTGATGATAAAGTGACTTACGCTTCCATCAGAGGAGCAGAAGCTGGAGCTCAGGAAAACTGCAGTCAACTTTATGCCTCTGTGAACAAGAACCATCACAAATCAGACAAATAATTATACAAAACCACATATTATATACTTGACTCCTATATTATATAATTGACCCTAATATAGCAAGCCATTTATTTATATTTATTTATATATATATATATATATATATATATATATATATATATATATATATATATATATATATATATATATATATATATATATATATATATATATATATATAATAGTGAAAAAGTGTTATTACAAAAGTAATATTCCTCATTTTGTTTAATGTTTCTATATAGAAATAATAAACATAATCATTATTAGTTATATTGATATATAAAAACAATATTTTGGCCAAATTGTGCAGCCCTACAAATACAGCACACCGGGTGTGTGTGTGTTTTAATAAATATTTTTTGGCCATTTTTTTTTTTTTTCAAATAAAGAAAATGTTTGTCTGAAAACGATAAGGGTTCAAAATTCTGTATGCCCTGTACAGAATATTATTGTTAAAAACCTTCAATGTCTTTAGTACCAGTGCTATATGCAAATGCGTTAACCTACAGCCCTAATATGATATTTATTGTTTTTACTGGAGGAAAAAGAGGAAATTAATAGATGATACAAATTGGTGTCTTTTCTCCATTCTGCCACCAGAGGGCACCCAATGACCAAACAAACAAACACTTTAGGCTGCTATGTTTACAAAATTACAATGTCTACAAAAATGCCAATTTTCTGTGCTTGAGTACAAATTATTGTTTTTTTTTTCTATGTTGTTTCCTCAAAAAAGTACATCCGTTTCTTTGCTGATCTCTCTCCTATATGTTGCTGGTTTATTAATATTCAACAAACGATTACCATACTGCCAGAAATGCAAATTCAGAAAGTACTAGTATCTATTAAGTTCAGGATATCTTTGGTCTAAAAAGTTACTAGTAACTAAATAATAAGTACTAGTTCTATCTTTTCTTAACAGGAAGATTGTAATTAAATACTAGTCACTATTGGAATATGTACTAGTATCTAAAACATAGGAACTAGTATCTAATGAATAAGTAGTAACTTTACAAAATACAGTAGTAACTAAAGAATAAACACTAGTACCTAAAGAATAAGCACTAGTAGCTAATGAATAAATACTGATACTTAATGGAAAATATACTAGTATCTAAAAAATAAGTACTAGTAGCATGAAAATAGATACTAGTTTGGCTTTTAGATTAAATGTTAAAAGGCTTGCAATACTCCTAATGGTTTTGTTCAGTGCCATTATAAATACTTTCAGTCTTTTACATGTTAAGAAACAAACTCTGGTTCCATTGTAGTTATTGGTAATTCTGGTTATGTTTTTTTATTTTTTTTATTTTTTTGTACAGTACCTGTCTTTGTGTCTTGTGTCTTTATAAGTATCATTAATTCAGGCTTTTCAGGCTTGCACAAGGTAAAAAAAAAAAAAAAAAAAAAAAAGGAGGACAGTTTTACTCTCTAAGATGATTCTCATTAAATCATCAAGGGCTGGCTGTTTAATAGTAATCTGGTTGGATTTCAGATATCGAATTGAATCAAATCTTAAAAATGTGTTGTTCGAAACAAAAATGTTTTGAATTTGGATTAGATCACAAAAAAACAATATTGGTGTTGATGGGGATCAGATCATCTGTTTGTGTTGTTCAAAACGTTTTAGTAAGATTGTGATGCCTTTGATCCAAAAATTATGATTATAGTGATCCCAGCAGAAGTGCACTAGTAATCCAGATATGGTCATCTGAAAAAGTGTGTATCTCGATTATTATCATCTAATCCAATTTTTTCCAGAATCTGATTTATTGATCCTGGATAGCAAAATGGGATTTCCAAATCCATGTAATTCTGATCCAGATGAATCTTTTTGAACAACTGGCCCCAGTTGTTACGAGTGTGAATTAACTGTCATCTTGCACTAATTATGAGAACAGGCAAAGCTACATGATGATGTAAGTGTTTATTACAATATCACACATTGATCATTTGGCGTGTGAATTGTTTGAGCAGCTGTTTGTAATATTATATTTTATTTGTCAACAATAAAACAGCCCATGCTAAACATGTATATGTATGGTGAAATTTATTTTCCATCATTTTGCAAGCTATAGGTGAAGATAAATATTTTCATTATTATTGAACCTGCCAGTTTTTCTAAGTGTCAACTGATTATTAAACATCAAACACAACTATGTTAAAATGGCAGCATTTCACTCACTCAGTTTCATTTAACTGGACTATATTAGTTGACTAATGTAGGCAATATGAATAAGGAGTATTTGACTAGGGAGCCCCTTGTGTGTGTAAATATAAAAGATAATATAAAAGATAATAACAAAAACAACACATTTTTTCATCATCTGTGTCTGTCATGTAATGATTTTCATGAAGCTTAACTGCAGGGCAAGACAACTGCACACAGAGATAAGGATTCTTTAAAATATGCCAGTGAAAGTATAATTCTGTTTTTCTCCATGTCTAAATTGGTCAAAGCAACACACACACTTTTTTATCCTCTCAAACCTAATGATTGCATTTTGTTTTCTTTGTGTTCTGGGCACCAAACCCAACTTATACCCAGGTGTTACAACAAAAATGGCTGCCCTCTGCTCTGTGTGTGTGTTCACAGTATGTGTGCACTGTAAAAATGCAAATGCATATTTTCCAGTTTACGAAACACCCCCAAATGTTGTTCTAACCAGTCAAACACTTTTATGTAAACAAAGAATTTCATATTGTTGAAATGTTAAGGCTTCGTGAGTTCCCAATATGCACTGCAGCATGAATACATTATGCAGTTACTGTTATATGATTATTGTTTTGCTGTTTGCTGACTTAATTTAAACTTTTTGTTGTTGTTTTGTCATTATTGTTAGGTATTTGTTGCACTGTGATGTAAAGAGCTCATCTTTTTAACATTTGTTGATTCCAACCGTTCTTGAGGTTTGTGTGTCTAGTTTTTAGTTTGTTCAACCACTTATCTCTGTTAACTGGATATCTTAGTCTTGTAAGATATTTTACAAAGACAATGTTGTTTACATATTAAATTATGTTGTCCATTCAGGTTTCTACAACAATCCGCTATTTGTCTTTTGTAAATAAACAAAAAAATGTTACATGAAAAAAAAATCAGATACTTTAAGGAGAATAATTGTAGTTTCAGTTGCTGTGACAAGACTTTTTCTAATAGCAAAAAAAGACAATCAGCATTGCATGAACAGCATTGTGTGTATGTGTGTGTGCACTTGGATGGGATTGATGCAGAACACAATACAGAGTACGGGACAACACACTTGGCTACACGTCATGTCACTTTTACTTTTGAAATTAAAACTGGATTAAGATTCAGTTATTTTAAAATTCTGTGAATAAAACAACTTATGCCACTGTTAACTGAAGAGAGTTTAATGACACACAGCAGCTCACTTAAAGGAAAAAAACAAAACAAAACACACACACACACAAACACACACACACACACACACACACACACACACAGGAAATGTCATTTCACACCCGTCAGTCTCACATGTTTCCAAACCTCAACAGTGAGATCACAGCTCTGAAACACTGCTTAAGGAATAATGACGGACTGTTGTATTAATAGAAAATAATGCACACCCGAGGTGGTGATGTGGAAACATATGTACATATGATGTATTTCAAGACATTTGTCAGGTTTTTGTCATTTAAACACACTTGTGTGTAGGATTAATTTATAGTGCATTTTTCTTACTCTATAATCACTATTATCATATTCATTTGCAGAAATACAACAAGCAAATGACTTCTATATGTTCACTCATTATGATTCACTTTTCTTCTTTTATTTTTTTCAGTTGCTGTATATTTGTGTGTGCATCTTTGAAAATTGATCTTCATGTCAATGATATTATGAATATTTGCATGCATCTTTTGAGGATGTTTTCTCCATAGACATAAAACCCAGTTTCAAGTCGTTTCTAAGGTGAACTGGGTTTTTCTTGGTCAAATCTCTTCTGTAGAACTCAAGGCTGATCAAATTGGATGTTGGGTTTGATCTGAGGGTGTGATTTTAACTCTACATTCATGACAAAATAGCAACTGCAAATCCATGTTTCATTGTCTGGATTCCAGTTTCTGTAAACTGCACTGATCCATTTGCTTTCCTGTAGATGCTGGTAAACTATAAAAGGATAGATGCAGTTTCTTGTGTATTTGTACAGTCAGTCGCACAACAGCTCTTTCCTTTTTTGAAAACATATTTATAGTGATTTCACAGCATTCAAGCTGAACTCTAATGCTGTCACTCAGTGAGAAAAAAAGTCATACAGGACCATTTTTGCATCCATGTCTTTAATTTTTGGGTCACATAATTGCATTCTATAGGCTCCATCACACAGTGAGTTGTTCTCCTGCATCATGTTCATCACCAATCAACTGTATGAATATATAAGATGACCTATACAGGTTAAATGTGTTCATCATTTTCAGAACTATCATTAATTTAATGTGTTAATTTGACATCACTAGTTAAAACATGCAACCAACTAACAGATGACTCTTTGTTTCTTTAAAGGTCTTAGGAGATTTAAAACTTTTAGAAATGTAATACAATTCAAATGATTGTTAGTAACTACATTGTTTGGTTAATTGAGTTAAAACTAGGTTTAATTTATGTTTCTTAAACAGGCTGAACTAATGCCTCTGTTAGCAGCCCAATTAGAGAGAAAAAGAGGAAGTGTCATTTCACAAACCTTCAGTTTATTCTGGGTTCAGAGATGATCTCTGCTCTACTGCGGTTAAACTCAACAGTGAGATCACTGCTCTGAAACACTACAACTGCTATAATTAATATGATATTTTAGTTACAAAAGTGTAGAATGACAAATTAACCATTTCAGCATTATAAGAAAGCCTTGACTCTGAAATAGATGCAAAAGATCACTGTAAAACTTCATAAACGCAGTTTGTTTGACTAAATGGTGATTCCATTATCATAATCATTTGCAGAAATACAACAAACAAATTATATTCAGAGTGATTTAATTTTATTTTTTTTTGTGCAAATGCTTCTTTGAAAACAGCAATCATGAGTGTCGTGGTTCAGGTGAGATTCAGAGCAAATATCAGCAGTAACAGTGTGAAGATCAGTCAGAATATGATGCTGATTCAACACTCGTCCATCATGCAGTGATATAGTGTCAGTCAAATAAACACTCAGCCAATCAGATCAGAGGAAGTGAACAAACACAGGAAGAGCTGATAGTATTTAAATAAAGAGTTGTGAGCATATAATGAAGAGGAAGACTGACAGAAAGAGAAAATGGCTGATAAGTGTCATTTGTGTCTGCTGGGACTGATCATTCTCTCTTCACTTCTCACAGGTAAACAAATCTCTGTTTTCCCTACAAGACATTTAGTTTAATTAGTCTGGGAAAGAGTTCATTTCAACATGATCAGTTTATTCTTGTGTATAAAGAACATACTGGATTATTACTGATAAAGCCTAGACAGTTACACACTCAAACATCTGATGCTGAATTATTTTCATATTAAGAGTGTGTTTTTGATTTCAACAGCTCTCTGATAAAGAAAAAATAGTTTATTCTATTTTGAATTTGATTTTATGGTAGTATTTTATCATTTTCATTTATTAATATATCACAGTCAATATATCAGTAGTCATTCAAGTGTGATTGTGTTTCAGGTATCACTGAAGTGGATGATGCTCATGTGTTCATCAGTTCTGGTGAAAATGTCCGTCTGCCCTGTAATAATGCTCTTCATGACTGCACATCAACTACATGGAACTATAACAGACATTCGGCAACAGTTGAACTGATTGCTGGAGGGAAAAATAAGAAAGACATCGAGAGACATGAGAGACTGAGTCTGGGGTCTGACTGCTCTCTGATCATCAAGAACATCACAAAAGAAGATTATGGACTTTACAGCTGCCAACAATGGAAGGTGAATGGACAAAAACAAGGAACCGATGCACGTGTTTATCTGCATGTTCTTCATGGTAATTTTTTCTTCATAGAAAAAAAAAAATCTGTTATTATCCCAGTACACAAAAAGGGGTGCCCCAAGGAGGATAATGATTATAGACCTGTGACACTCACCTCAAATATTTTTAAAGCATTCGAGAGGATTATGCTGGATAAGCTAGTGTACAGATGTGGAGCCATTGCTTGATAAATATCAGTTTGCTTATACAAAAAATTGAAGCACAAGTGATGCCTTTGCAACAATAATGCATCTTATGTTGAAGCATCTCGAATGTCCGACTACATATGCTAGATTACTTTTCATTGACTTTAGTTCAGCTTTTAATTTAATACAGCCACATATTCTTCTTAGTAAGTTGGCCCAAGCAAAGGTAAATACTTTTTTAATTAAGTGGTATCATTCTTTTTTGTATGATAGGCGGCAACAGGTGAGGTTTAACTCTGCTTTATCTGACATAGCAGTATGTAATACTGCTGTCCCCTCAGGGTTGCGTATCTTCACCATTCTTGTTTATATTCTATACAAATGACTGTGTCAGTGTGGAGCCAAATCAATACATAGTGAAATTTTCAGATGATACCGTCTTACTTAGTCTGTTAACAACATTTTCCAATTTGAACACCTGTTGTGCAGCGGTAGAAAATCTTGTGGCTTGGTGTGATGCACACAAACTGCAGATTAATGTAAGTAAGACTGTGGAAATGCTGGTGAACCCTGGTTCAGTAGATGATTATGGCCCGGTGGCCATTTATGGCCATGAGATCAAGCAGGTGAGCTCATTTAAATATCTTGGAGTTCACATTGATAGTGATTTGATCTGGCACACACACGTGACACGTGTCTGCACCAGAGTTCACCAGCGTCTTCATTTTTTTTGCGGAGACTTAGACTCTTTGGTGTTTGTGAACATATCATGTTGATTTTCTACAGAGCAATGACTGAATCGATCCTTAGGTATGGTATGACTAGCTGGTTTGGTAACTTAACAATTAAATCTAAAGCACAGATCTCCATCTTATTCAGAATGGTAAGGAAAATTATGGGTACTCCTGGATGGATTAGTGCGGGAGTGTTAATTGCATAAGTTCATCTGGTGAATTTTTTCATGTTATGTCTTTTTTTGTGCAGAACGCCCTCTGTCCAAGCCACATTTCTCCCAATGGAGACAAACAGAGTTAACCTAACCTAACCTAATATTACAATTATGTGGTAAATTTAAACTCTCATGAAGTATGTGATTTGGGTGTTTGTGTGTGTGTGTGTGTGTGTCTGTGTGTGTTTCAGTCTCTTCATCATCCTCACAGACTGAGATCAGTGCAGGCAGCTCTGTGACTCTCTACTGTCAGTTGTTTTCATATTCTTATTCATATACTGGAGTCTCTTGTGATGATTGGATCCGTTCTGAGGGAATTCAGCTGTTCTGGGTGAATCAGGCTGGTGTTAAACTGACAATATCAGACTCCAGATATCAGATATCAGCTCCAGGACACTGTATCATCACTCTGCCTACAACACTCCTGAATGAAGATGACAACAGAGAGTGGAGATGTGAAGTTACTCACAGAAATCAAGTCAAGACCTCAGTCACATATACTGTCAAGAGTTCAGGTGAGAAAACAATCTCATTAATGACTTTAGATCCTCATAATGTCAGTAACACTAAGGACTATTAGTATCACTGAAGCAGAACAAACTGAGGTACAAAATCTTCTTTCAGTCTGACAGAAGAGAAACTCAAATCAAGTTTAACTGTCCAAGAAGTGCTGCTGTAAATAATGAATAAATTGAAACTTGACAGCAAAACTGTAACATTTTCATGTAATGTGAAGTTAAAATATAATTGTCATATTCTACAGTATGATGCATCTGAACTAACATTCATCCTTTACAGCTCAAGATAAAACAATAGCAGTGATTCCAGTCCACATCATAAAATCAACTACAACGACAGCAGTGACTTCTACACGAGGTACAGTCAAAAAAAATACAATATATATATATATATATATATATATAAACTATCGGTCATGTAAGTGTACGCTGATTGACCGAACACATATAAAATGTATTTGTCACTTTTACTGAATCCTCTCTTGTCTGTGTTATTTAACAAATGTACATAATCACTTTAGTTATATTGAAAAAAAGTTGTTAATTGAAAATTAAGTGTTATATGATGCATTTTGAGTAAAGGTAAAGGCCTGTTTGTGTTTAATGTTCAAATGTTATTTCTGGTGTTTTGAGGAGTTTGTGTTATGTCGAAGTTTTGTGGTTTTCATTGTGCTGAAGGGTGGAGCTCGTGGTTTGGTTGTAGATGATGACTATGAAACAGCCATTAAAGCCTTTGTCCAATTTACTTACGTAGCTCTACTTCAGACATCTTAATTATAGATTTTAGTAAGCGTACTTTGTGTGGAAACACTTGACACTGTTTGTTGTTGTTGTTTGTTTTGTTTTTGTTTTGTTTTGTTTTTGGAGTATCAAACCTGTAGTGGAAAATAGATGTTCTTCATGTTTAACGGCTGTCCTTTTATAGAAAAAATCACAATTTAGATGGTGCCTGATTTGTGAAACTTTCACATTGCCATTTTTTTCACATTTCGTTCTTTCTCCCCTTTATCTTGTGTAATAATAGGGGCTTTCACACCAAATTAACCTTTCCATAGTTCCTAGAACTATTGGCGGAAGTTCCCACTTTTTTAGATATTCGCAGGAACTAGGAACGTATTTAGTTGTAGGAACTCTGTTTGAGGGAACTAAATTAGCTCTTACTTCAGAGTAGGGTCTAAAACACTTCTATAGAAACTATCAGTGATGTAAGTGTACGCTGATTGACCGAACACATATAAAACACCAAAAATATTTACTCCACAAACATGGAAAACAGCGATAATGTTTGTAAGTGTGTGAATAAAGATGTTGCTTTTGGACACTTCAGAGTTCCTGCTGCTGGTGCAAATGAAACAGGAAAACGTTCTAGAAACCACCATGATGGCTACTTCCTAGAACTGAGTTCTTAGAACAAACATTACGTGCTGTGAAAGCACCTAATGACATTATTAGTTAATTTTTAGTTAATAGCTTTACAGAAAAAAAGTTAAAACCCTTGACAGCCCATTATTAATATTTTATCCCATTATATCACACACACAATTTATAGAACTCTACTCTTCAGTTTGTGCTTAAAAGTGCTTAAAAATCCTACATGGGTCATAGAGGCCCTAATAGACTATCCTATTTCATAAATCAGAATAACCTAGCATGACCCATGTAGGAGTAATTATAATAATCAATAATGTCATTAACTCAGGACAAGCTGAAGGTTTATGGTTTCAGTCTCGTATAAAGAAGACATGAATTATACAGTAACACGTCTCTTCACATCAACTGCCACTGAAACACTGATGATGAAACACAAACTGTGTGTCATGTAATGATCAAGTATGTAAATATGATGTTGTTGTCCTACAGTATTATGATCTGAATGTTCATCTTCTGCAGCTCCAGTCACTTCAACACTGATTCCAGTCAGCAGATCAAACTCTGAGACGACTTCAAGACAAACTACAGCAGCAGCTCCTGCACAAGGTTCATCATCACTGACACACATCAGCAGTCTCTCACTTCACTCATTTACACTTGTTTTATCACAATTGAACCGACCACAATAACATCAACCTGCTAATTCATGAGTTCAACATTTAAACCTCAAAGGATTGATAAACATTTAAGCATTTAAAATGTTTTCATACAAGGTTGTAGGTTTTAGATGATGTGAATACATAAATATTCTACATTTCAGTGTTCATGCAAACTTGTCACAAAATGTCACACTTTACACACAAATATCTATAAATGAGAAAGAGATCACATTGGACAGAAAGATTATTTTAAAGTGTCATTAGATTAATTTTTGGTAAATGGCAACCATCAGTTTCCTCCTGACACCTTGAGATTGAAATAACATGATAATAGATGATGGACTCATGAAGCAGCACAAGTTCATTTATCATTTCTGTGATGTGAAGCTCAAGTATGATGATGATGATGATGATGATGATGTTTGGTTTATATGTCCATTATCACAGATCCAGCTGCTGAATCAATATTCAGAGGTACGACACGTCTTTGCATTGTTCGTTGTTTTATACCTTTGATTTCCTTTCTATTTTCACAGATTGTATCTGTTTTGTTTTGTTTTATTTTGTTTTGTTTTTGTTTGTTTTTTCTCTTGATTGTTTCTCTCATCTTTCCTGCAGTGATTGTGATTATTGTTGAGTTTGCAGTGTTTGCTGCTCCTACTGTGATTCTTCTTCAGATCATCTGTGCAAGAAGAGCTGGTGAGTTTTTGAGATGATTCACATTGATCTGGAACAAAGTCTTTAGTCATGAGAGCTCAGTAAATGCTTTTGTGTTGAATTATTTTGCAGGGAGGAAGAACTTACAACACTGAGAGGAAATGGTGATGAATACAATATTATAATAAAATATTCTCCACTAATAAAAGGCCAAATCACAGCAAGATTTATCTTAATTTCAATTATATGAATATTTGCTTGCAGCTCTTATAATACTTACAATATGTGGTAATTTTCTAACCTTGATAGTCGTTACATTAAACTTTTCACAAAAGGCTTTTTAAATATTTTATTAGTAGTTCATTTTAACTGATGGTGTGACATGTCTGTTAATTATTATACAGCATATTATAATAATGTATTTTGATATATTTTTTTTTTATGAATTCACTGATCATTTCAATTTATAGACAAATAATTACTTATAAAAATATATGAATCCACATACATCATGCCTAAATGTGTAAAACAGAGTATGTATACATGATAATGGGTTAATAACTAACAAGAAAAGCAAACAAACAAACAAAAAAGTCCTATCTCTTGGTATAATTTAATATTTTTATTGCATTTATGGTCACATGTATTATCATTTGACACTGTAAGAGCCATTTTTGTCCTCACTTTACATTGTCATGTATGTGTGTGTCCAGTAGGGGTCACTCTAGGGTAATTATTGACAGAATATAGGTGGGAACTTTCCCTCAGGTAACAGGTGTTGATGGAGGGAAGATGCACACAGTTTTTTGACCGTTACCAGAGAGTATAGAATACCAAGAGGCGAAACTCTGATGCTTTTTTGGTAACAGCCACTAGGTGGCGCTTCGGTAGCGCGGCCGCCATTTCGCAGTGAAAATGCCAACTGGACAACAGCACAGAAGCAGACAGAATGACAACAACAGAGAAGTTAAAGTGGAAATAAAAGAACCAAATGACTGCAGGGAAGTAGTGTGTGACACGAAACGTGCAAAAAGTCACTCTACATGGTTAGAATTATTATTATTATTATTATTATTATTATTATTATTATTTATTTATTTTTGTTTTTATTTATTTTTTTCTTTGACGGATCAGAATCCATCACATCTTACGCACTTAAAATTGACGAATCTCACAGCCAAATCAGAAACGCAATATAAATTTTTCAAATCACTACATTTTATGACTATTACAGTAAATGTTGTGTTGTATTATTATATATGTTTTATGTTATCAGTTGTGGAATCCAACCATTAATTATATATTTGAGGCAGTTTTAGACTGCTTTATTGAGTATTTTCATTTTATGCAACGTTACACATTACTGTTGGTATTATTATAGTTACCATTATAGGTCTGACATATATATTGTATTTATACATTATATTGTACGTTTTAATTCCCTGGAACACACTACAAACATGATGATCTTACAGAACATGATGCATTGCTGTCTGTCATAACTGAATAATTAAAACATTTTGGAGACAGTGGCTATTAATTTCTGAAGCATGTCCTTAATTTAATTTTATATGTTGGTATTAATTCAGCATTTATAATGCTAACACTTGCACTTAAAATGGGAATTTCAACTGAAATTAGTTTCTAAAGAGCAAAGACTTTGTGAAGAATAAATAAAAGACAAAGTCTTTTTTATGTTTTTGATAATAACTAGTCTAGTGATTGTACGTTTTGTACGTTAGTGATTGTTGTTTTATTTTTTTTTATTGCACAAATAACAAACAAAGATTACCGTATGTACAAAACATACAAAAAATCATTTCAATAATAAACGACTTATGGTTTAATAGTTAACAGAAGTACAGAAATTCTTAAGAAATAAATGAAATGGACTGAATATATATATATATATATATATATATATATTAAAAATGTTGTCATCATTCAGATTATTATTATATTGTACTTTTAAACAAAGCAGCTCATATTTGCCATAGCGACAGCAAGAAGCTAGTGGACTGTCGAGTCGTTTTCACTCCAAAATGGCGGAAGCGTAGGCCTGCTGCTGGGCGCTGCTGTTGCAATGGAACGTTCTTTTGGCTTTCACTTCTTGTCAATATAAGTTCTTTGGCGTACTCTAGGCCAGGGGTGCCCAACCCTGTTCCTGGAGATCTACCTTCCTGCAGAGTTTAGTTCCAACCCTGATCAAACACACCTGTCTGTAATTATCAAGTGCTCCTTGAGATCCTAATTAGCTGGTTCAGGTGTGTTTGGTCAGGGTTGGAGCTGAACTCTGCAGGAGGGTCAATCTCCAGGAACAGGGTTGAGCACCCCTGCTCTAAGCTGTTGTACTATGTTATGCAAGTTATTTGTATTGGTGACTGTGTGTTTGGATTCTTGCCTACTTGGAAATGAAGACCAGTCACTGTAAAATAAATCTACAACAGTGATCATTTTAACATCTTGTGTGGACATTACAGTTAATAGTAAAGTGTGTGCGTCCATTTACAAGAACCGTCCAGCATCCCTCAGCTGCTTTAAGTACTAGACTCGGACACTTATACAGACATTTGCTTACTGATAACTGCAAATAATTACCAGTGTCATGAAACTATAAACATCTCAGCTTGTGCTTCAAATTGAATCATATCAAAAATCAAGCTTCTACTTGAAATTTGCAAACGAGTATGATGAAAACTACATGGGATTCTGCGGGACCTAACACAAATCTTGCAGGAGGGGGTGGTTTTACTTTTACTGTGGGTGGTCAAAAAAATCTAGCATGGGTCCTAGTCCCACAATTTGGCGCATGACAGTAATGGCGTAGTTGGCAGTAATAAATAAATAAATAAATAAATAAATAAAATCTTTTAGTTCAGATGGAAAACATACCCTACACTAAACTGAAAGTGTCTGCTCTGCTCCATATAACCAGGGTCTAGCCCATGCAAAAACAGCCCAAAGTAGCACAATAACCATATTAAAACTAAGAAAATGTCATTTTTATACCGAAAATACACATTTTAAAGTCACTGTTCTGCACATCGAAATTAAACATTTTACGTTCTACATGATAAAATACAACCTACATGATTCTACATGATATCATTTCAGTCAAATGTAATTGTTGCAGTATTTCAAACCTTTAATCCACTGGGGAATATCAATCCACAGCAATAGTTTAAAAGTTGCAGACTTGAGAACCCTGCTGTATCCCACACCAGCAGATTTGACTGATCACGGGTCTAGAGTAAGGAGAGATGACTGACTGCAGGTTAAAACTGTCTGAACTGTTCTCAGTTCTTCAACATAATTGTGTGACTAAACAGCAACTATATAGCAGGACTAAACACTCAATTGGTCAGATCAGAGGAAGTGAACAAACACAGGAAGAGCTGATAGTATTCTGATCGCAATGTGTGTGTGTGTGTGCCCGCACTTGTATGGGATCAATGCAGAGCACATATGCTGAGTATGGGACACCACACTTGTCATCTCACCTTCACTTCCGTAATTAAACCTGGATTGTTTTTGTAAAAAGACTGAACTTAGGCCACTGTTAACTGAAGAGAACACATAGCAGCTCACTTAAAGTAAAGGGGGGAGGGGAAAGAAAAAGAGGAAGTGTCAGTCTAATCTGGGTTCAGAGATGATCTCTGCTCTACTGCAGTTACACTGAGTTCTCACATGTTTCACAAACCTCAACAGTGAGATATGTGAGAGCTGTTTAAGGAATAATTGCTGACAGGCTGTTATTAGAAAATTATTAGAAAATAAAGCACAACTGAGGTGGTGAGGTGGTGATGTGGCCACGAGACGAGTCATATATTGTACAGATGATAAATTTCAAGACATTCGTCAGTTTATTTTTATTTTTATTTTCTTTGTCATTTAAACGCTCTTGTGTGTAGGGATAATTTCTTGCTAATCTTTCTTACTTATGATGATGAACAACAAACAAATGACCTTCATATGTTCACTTATTATGATTCATGTTTTTTTTTTCATTTATTTCTTCAGTTGCTGTATATTTGTGTGTCCATCTTTGAAAATGTATCTTCATGCCAATGATATTATGGATATTTGCATGCATCTTTCAAGGATGTTTGCTCCATATGCACATAAAACCCAGTCTGAACTAATTTGTAAGGAGAATTGGGTTTATCTTGTTAATATCACTATCAAATCTCTTCTATAGAACACAAGGCTGATCATAATGGATGTTGGGTTTGATTGAGGATCATGTTTCACTGTCTGGATTCCAGTTTCTGTGAACTGCAGTGATCCATTTGCTTTTCTGTAGCTGTTGGTAAACTATGAAAAGATAGATCTAGTTTCTTGTGTATTTGTGCAGTCAGTCACACAACAGCTCTTTCCTCTTTTAAACATGTTTCTAGTGATTTCACAGTATTCAAGCTGAACTCTAATGATGTCACTCAGTATTTCTGTCACTCAGTGAGTGAAACCACAGTGACTCCGCCCACTGTGACATCATGTGCTTCTGTTCACACTCGACTGACAATGTGAATTAGTTGCACTAACTAACCCTTTAACGGGGTTTTTTATAAATAATAATAATAATAATAATAAAAACCTGCCAGTAGGTGGCAGTAAATGTCTTAATGAGCAAATAAGTCATTGAGTCATTTGATTCATTCAAATGTCTGATTCTTTCAGGAATTAAGTAAATGGCTCTCTTTATGTATTGGCAATTGAATAGTTGTTTCACCCAATTTGTTTAAAATGAAGATTCATCCAGAGACAAATTATTGTGTGTTGTTCGGAGATGCACAACAGTTCTGCTGTGGCTTTATAGGTAATATTTTAATGGGCAAACTTGAGCAAAAACAATACTGTGTCTAAAATAACACAGCATTAAGTTATTATTTACTGAACTTACTGAATTCAACTCAGTCGCTCTACACTGCATGAGGCAAGGGATTGTTGTGTGTTTGTTTTCACTGAAACATGGCTAAATTACAACATCCTCGACTCTGCCATTCAGATGCACGGGCTAACCTGCTACCAAGAGGACAGAGATACAGCACTGTCTGGTAAGACTCGCGGGGGAGGACTGTGTGTTTATATCAACAAGGGATGGTGTAACAATGCTGTGATAGTGACAAAATACTGCTCATTGCTAGTGGAGTTTATGTTTGTGAAGTGTCGGCCGTTCTACCTGTGACGGCTTTTTCATCATTGCCGGCAACTTCAACCACGCAAACTCAACGACAGTTTTGCCAAAGTGGTACCAACATGTAAACTTTGCAACAAGGGGAAACAACACTCTGGACTTGGTTTACACAACAGGTAAAAAGGCGTACAATGCTGAACCCCGCCCCCACCTTGGATACTCGGACCACATCTCTGTTATGCTAATCCCAGCATACAGACCACTTCTCCAACTTTCCAAACCGGTTCAAAAACAGATCACAGTACGGCCAGATGATGCCACCTCAACACTACAGGACTGCTTTCAGTGCACAGACTGGAACATGTTCAGAGAAGCGGCCACCTACAACAACCACACAGACCTGCACGAGTACACTAAAACTGTGACTGCTTACATCAAAAAGTGCATTGATGATGTGACAGTCACCAAAACCATCACCACACGTGCAAATCAGAAGCTGTGGATGACAGCAGAGGTTTGTGGGCTGCTAAAGACCAGAGATGAAACTTTCAGATCAGGAGACAAAGCATCCTTAAAAACAGCAAGAGCCAATCTTGCATCAATAAAGCAAAACGCTTGTATGCACAAAAAATAAATAATCACTTTACACATGGAGACACTATAAGACACATGGAGTCTATGGCAAGCCATTTAGACCATCACTGATTACAAGCCTCTGCCACAGGCCTGTGATGATGACACATCCCTCCCAGACGCACTCTGTGGGGCTGCGGCTCCTGACAACATACCTGGCCGTGTACTGAGAGACTGTGCTGCACAGCTGATGGATGTCCTAACAGATATCTTCAACACCTCGCTGATCCAGGCAGTCGTCCCCACGTGTCTCAAATCCACCTCCATAATTCCAGTACCAAAGAAGTCCCCTGTGTCCTGTCTGAATGACTATAGTCCCATAGCACTGACTCCAATCATGATCAAGTGCTTTGAGAGGTTAGTCATGCACCACATCAAATCCAATCTTCCCAACACACTCGATCCGCTCCAGTTTGCATACCGTCCAAACCGCTCCACGGGATGCCATTTCCTCCACCCTACACCTGGCTCTTACTCACTTAGAAAACAAAGACTCTTATGTTAAAATGCTGTTCATTGACTTCAGCGCAGCATTCAACACAATAATCCCACAACAGCTGATCAACAAACTAAACCTTCTGGGCCTTAACACCTCCCTTTGCAATTGGATCTTGGACTTTTTAACTGGAAGACCTCAGTCAGTCCATGTGTGACTGAGCACAGGTGAGCACAGGTGCCCCACAGGGCTGTGTTCTCAGCCCGCTGCTCTTCACGCTGCTGGCCCACGACTGCACTGCCAACAACAGCTCCAACCACATCTTCAAGTTTGCTGATGACACAACGGTGGTAGGTCTCATCAGCAATGATGAAACACCCTACAGAGAGGAAGTGGCACAATTGGTGGAATGGTGTGGTGCAAACAACCTGTCCCTCAATGTGGGAAAGACAAAGGAGGTTGTGATGGACTTCAGGAGGAACTCTGTTGACCACCCTCCACTGACCATCGACAGCTCGACTGTGAATGACTGTGGGTGCACATCACAGAGAATCTCATCTGGACTACCAACACTACATCACTCTCCAAGAAGGCGCAACAGCGGCTCTACTTCCTGCGCTGACTTAAAAGGGCAAGTCTCCCTCCACCCATCCTCATCACATTCTACAGGGGAACCATTGAGAGTGTGCTGACCAGCTGGATTGCTTTCTGGTATGGGAACTTCAGTGCTGCTGACCGCAAGACCCTACAGCGGATCGTGAACACAACCGCAAAGATCATCAGTATCCCTCTCTCATCCATTCTGGACATTTTCCTTGCACGATGCTCCTGTAAAGCCACCAGTATCAAGAAGGACCCCACCAATCCCTCCCATCATCTCTTCCAGCTCAAAAGCTTCACAGCTTTTTCCCCCTGGGCTGTGAGAGCCCTCAGTTCCAACCACCTCAACCCCTCTGAAGCCTTATCCACAGTGTAAACTGTTGAAAATCCAAAAAAAACCTCAAAACACGCTGCAATCCTGAGTGTGCTACACACAGCTGAGTGGTCTGGCCAAACCACCTGTAGTAACGCATTCTTCAAAAGTAGTTTATATAGCACCGTGTTCCTGTGAGACACAACATTTCGTTCCACTGTATGTCCACACATGTAGCAGAATGACAATAAAGCTTGACTTGACTTGAATTCACTTGACTGAACTGTTGTATAAAATAAGTAGGGCTAAGTAGTCACTCATTTTAAGCATTAGTCAACTATTAGTCACACGTTTAAGAATAAACCATATAAATCATAATAATGAGCCATTAATTGCCTACATAGCCTAATTTGCGCTCAAGTGCACATAAAGCTTGCCACAGCACCATCAGATATAATGATTATGAATGTGTCTGGGAAAAACAGCAAGGAGACTGCATTAACATTTTAGTAATTTAAACTGGTGCTTTCTTAGTTTTCAGCTTAAGAGAAGTAAGCGATACTGACTTGTCATCTCCACGGTAGTGATGTGCTTGTATGCACGTTTCATACGAATTACATAATCTGAGAATATTTGTTTTCCATTTTAATTGGTTAATTTGAAAGTAGACATTTCACTCTGTATACATGTCTGTGTACATGGAGTTTCAAAGTTCTGTGCTCAAAGCGCATCATGTTTGCTTTCATTATTTTACACAAAAGCAAAAGTTTTGTTGTTATTGTGAGTGCACACAAATAAACATAGAGTCTTTACAAATTCGAAAGATGTGTTAATTTTATCTGTATGACCAAAAAGTGACGGTGCAAGTGACAGCACCAGTGCCTCCATCTGTTATTCAGCTTCTCATATTTTTGCCTCTTTTTTCATATAACTGCATTCTGTAGGCTCCATCACACAGTGAGCTGTTCTCCTGCATCATGTTCATCACCAATCAACTGTATGAACATATAAGATGACCTATACAGGTTAAATGTGTTAATCATTTTCATAACTAAGTTATTAAATGAACGTGTTAAATCAACAGACCTAGTTAAATGCTACTAAACTAACAGATGGCTCTTACTGCTTCTTTAATACAATTTAATTCTTTAAAATTGAATACAATTCAAAATAATAATATTAATAATAATAATAATAATAATAATGTTTAATTTGTATAGCGCCTTTCCCAAGCTCAAGGACACTTAACAATAACAGGCAATATAATCAATACATACATAGATGGACAGCAGGCATTTGCCAAGTCCAAAACATGTGATTGCAGTTGCAAACCATAGTAATAATACAAACATTCAAATACAACAGACAATCAGATACAACATTAAACCACAATAATTTAAGAAGAAACAGATAATGAATGATAATATTGGTTAAACAGATTTGAGTTTAGACTTAAACTCGTGCAGTGTGGTTATTGAGTGAAGACACAGGTTCAATGAGTTCCAAAGTTTAGGAGCCATAACAGACAACGATCTCCCTCCCATAGATGAAAGGCGAGATCTAGAAACAAAAAGAAGGACCTCTTCCGAAAATCAAAGTAGACGAGAAGGAATATATGAAGAAAGTAAGTCAGAGAGATAAGTAGGTGCAAGACCGTGGAGTGACTTAAAGGTAAGCAGAAGAATTTTATAAGTGATACGAGAAGAAAGCCAGTGGAGGTTAAAAAGAATAGGAGGGATATGAACAGACCGTTTGGTATATGTTAACATTCTTGCAGCAGAATTTTGAATACGTTGCAAACGGGAGATAGAGCGTGCTGGTAATCCAAAAAAAAGAGCATTACAGTAGTCAAGGCGAGATGTCATAAATGCATGTACTAGTGATTCAGAATCCTTTGGACTCATGAAGGAACGGAGTTTAGCAATACGCCGTAATTGAAAAAATGCAGCTTTGGACAGTTTGCTAATATAAGTGTCTAGATTTAGTGAAGAGTCAAGGATAATACCTACGTTTTTGACGGTGGCAGTAGGAAGAATTGATGTAGCTTCGAAGTCAATTCTAGGGGGATTTGTTACGTTTTTTGTTACAGTTGGGGACTGACAATTAAAATTTCTGTTTTTGTCAGATTCAAGCTTAGAGAGTTGGAGCTAAGCCAAGCTTTTAGCTCATTGACACATGACACTAGCGCAGTAGCCTGGTGAATAGAATCAGTTTGGCAAGAAGTATATATCTGAATATCAGCAGCATAACAGTGGTACTGAAAACCACAGTTGCGAATAATTTGTCCAAGGGGCATAATGTAAATAATAAATAATAATGGACCTAGAACTGAGCCATGTGGGACACCCAATTTAAGAGGGACAACGGGAGATTTGTAGTTATGCATGGTGGTATAATATTGTCTATCTGGTCAAATAGGAGGAAAGCCAGGATAGCGCAGCTCCTGAGATACCAATCTCTGATGTTAGTTAGTAATGTTAACTTTAGTAATGGTTTAACTTATGTTTCTTAAACAGGCTGAAGTAATGCCATCAAGAGGAAGTGTCATTTCACACCCATCAGTTCAACTGGGTTTCAGAGATGATCTCTGCTCTACTGCGGTTAAACTCAACAGTGAGATCACTGCTCTGAAACACTACAACTGCTATAATTATGATATTTTAGTTACCAGCGTGTAGAAGGACAAATTAGCAATTTCAGCATTATAAGAAAGCCTTGACTCTGAAATAGATGCAAAAGGTCACTGTAAAACTTCATAAAGACAGAGTTTGTTGAGTAATGGTGATTCCATGATCACTATTATCATAAACATTTGCAGAAATGCAACAAACAAAGTTTGTTCACTCATTGTGATTTAATTTTCTGCATCTTTGAAAACAGCAATCATGAGTCTCGTGGTTCAGGTGAGATTCAGAGCAAATATCAGCAGTAACAGTGTGAAGATCAGTCAGAATATGATGCTGATTCAACACTCGTCCATCATGCAGTGATATAGTGTCAGTCAAATAAACACTCAGCCAATCAGATCAGAGGAAGTGAACAAACACAGGAAGAGCTGATAGTATTTAAAAAAAGAGTTGTGAGCATATAATGAAGAGAAAGACTGACAGAAAGAGAAAATGGCTGATAAGTGTCATTTGTGTCTGCTGGGACTGATCATTCTCTCTTCACTTCTCACAGGTAAACAAATCTCTGTTTTCTCTACAAGACATTTACTTTAATTAATCTTGAGTTCATTTCAACATGATCAGTTTATTCTTGTGTTACGTAAAGAACATACTGGATTATTTGTGAATGCACTAAAACTAGACAGATTCACACTCAAACATCTGATGCTGAATTATTTTCATATTAAGAGTGTGTTTGTGATTTCAGCAGCTCTCTGATAAAGAAAAATAGTTTATTCTGTTTTGAATCTTGTCATTTTATGCTGGTGTGTTTTTGTTTTCATTTATTAAAATATCAAACATACTTGTGTTTCAGGTACCAGTGGAGTGAATGAGACTCACGTGTTCATCAGTTCTGGTGAAAATGTCCGTCTGCCCTGTAATAATGATCTTCATGACTGCACATCAACTACATGGAACTATAACAGATTCAGTCATTCAGCAGCAGTTGAACTGATTGGTGGTGGGATTACGAAAAACACAGAGAGACATGAGAGACTGAGTCTGGGGTCTGACTGCTCTCTGAACATCAAGAACATCATAAAAGAAGATTATGGACTTTACACCTGCCGACAATATGTGAATGGACAACAACAAGGAACTGATGCACATGTTTATCTGCATGTTCTTCATGGTAATTTTATGATTATGTGGTCAATTTAAAAAGGGAAATTGTTCATTTAATCTCCCATGATGATTAAAAAGTGTGTGATTTGTGTGTTATTTTGTGTTTCAGTCTCTTCATCATCCTCACAGACTGAGATCAGTGCAGGCAGCTCTGTGACTCTCTACTGTCAGTTGTATTCATATCCTGGAGTCTCTTGTGGTGATTGGATCCGTTCTGAGGGAATTGAGCTGTTCTGGGTGAATCAGGCTGGTGTTAAACTGACAATATCAGACTCCAGATATCAGATATCAGCTCCAGGACACTGTAACATCACTCTGACTACAACACTCCTGAATGAAGATGACAACAGAGAGTGGAGATGTGAAGTTACTCACAGAAATCAAGTCAAGACCTCAGTCACATATACTGTCAAGAGTTCAGGTGAGAAAACAATCTCATTAATGATTTTAGATCCTCATAATGTCAGTAACACTAAGGACTATTAGTATCACTGAAGCAGAACAAACTGAGGTACAAAATCTTCTTTCAGTCTGACAGAAGAGAAACTCAAATCAAGTTTAACTGTCCAAGAAGTGCTGCTGTAAATAATGAATAAATTGAAACTTGACAGCAAAACTGTAACATTTTCATGTAATGTGAAGTTAAAATATAATTGTCATATTCTACAGTGATTCATCTGAACTAACATTCATCTTTTACAATCAAGATAAAACAACGGCAGCAGTGATTCCAGTCCACATCACAAACTCTCAGGATCCCTCGACTACAAACACACACAAAACTAAAGGTACATCCTCACTGTCTTTTCTCTTTGCAGTGCATAATGCTAAAGTTACCTTGTTTGTTAACTAAATAAAATATGATTGTCATATTCTACAGTAATTCATCTGAACTAACATTCATCTTTCACATCTCAAGCTGATTCAACAACAGTGATTCCAGTCCACATCACAAAATCAACTACAAGAACAGCAGTAACTTCAACACGAGGTAAAGTTTTACTGTCAGTTTTACTGAATCCTCTCTTGTCTGTGTTATTAAACAAATGCACATAATCACTTAAGTTAAATTGAAAGAGTTGTTTCATCTAAGTGATGAAAAATGTTATGTTTATCATTTTTAAGTATTGTGTTTTTGTTTAATGTTCAAATGTTGTTTCTGGTGTTTTGAGGAGTTTGTGTTGTTGAAGTTTTGTGGTTTTCATTGTGCTGAAGGGTGGAGCTCGTGGTTTGGTTGTAGATGATGACGATGGTGTTTGTTGTTTAATGCAGTGAACATGGAAGTGCTGATGTTAATGCAATGATAAACAGTGTTTTATTTGTTCACTGCATATGATCTGGATTGTACACTCTAAAAATGCTGGGTTATTTTTTTCTACCCAACCGCTGGGTTGAGCCTATTGGCTCATATGCTGGGTTGTTTTGTTTTTTTTCCAATGTTGGGTAGTTTTTGTGTTCCCCAGCCCTTGGGTTAGTGGCTCGGTCAATCTCACTGACAGTGTAAATTATACACCCCTCCCCCAAACGAAACAACCCAGTGTAGACTTACTTAAACACAGTTGTTGGGTTACGGTCAGAGCGCAGGCTTTTTGCATCCTCTACAGGAGAGAGCGGTTCTCAGCACTGCTTAATTGGTGCACTTCATCAGTGAAATAAAGGTTTGTATTAATTTATTATGTCTTTACTGTGCTCGAGTATACTTGAATAAAATAAAAAAAGCCCAACATGCTGGTTAAAACAGAATTGTCTGCTATTTATACTACTTATTGCAAATAGTGTCAATTATTTAAACCTCAGTTTTGTTGTACATTATAAAACAGTATGCAATAATAACATATTGACTGTAAATTATAATTTTAATTTATATTTTTGAATGGATGCCACCATATTGGGACAAAGTGATTTGAGATTTGAAAAGGGAGGGGAAAAAAATGTCAGCAAAAGGCGGTCGCATCAAGAAAACCACAGCATGCACTTTACCACCTACACCACTGGAGCCGTTGTTTGATGATCGTCTTTTGTAGTTTTGACTAGGCCAATCACACATTGGTGGGCAGAGTTAGTGTAAATAGCCTCTGCCAACAAGGTGGGCTGCTTGCACTTAGTGTAAATAAATACTTAAGTTTTTTTCTTAATTATTGATATTAAAAATGATAAGAAAGAAGCAAATTACCAACACAATGAAACAAAAATGCAAATTAAATAAACTTAAGTTTTTTTTTTTTTTGTAGAAACAGATATCAGCACGTTTATTACACTGCTTTCTCTTTAAGACGACTGCACGTTTATTTAACACAGAACCAACTTTACATGAATACACCACACAACGGGCTTTTTGACATAATTGTATGTGTATTTGACCATTCAAGTGGAATAAGAAGTGAAAAAGATCTAAATTCATGATCATGTGCTGTTTGAAAGAGACATGTTCTGTGTGCGCTTTGTCTGTGTGTCAGTCAGTGTGAGCCCTGGATTGAGTTCTTCATTGTGCTTAATAACTCTATTTAACATCTAACACGTCCCACTCTTTATTTTCTTATTCATTAATGTTTCTTCATCACTCTTGGGTGCATATAATATATGTAACACGTCTCTTCCCAACAACTGTCACTGTAAACACTGATGATGAAACACAAACTGCATGTCCGGTAATGAGCAAGTATGTAAATATGATGTTGATGTCCTGCAGTATAATGAACGTTCATCTTCTGCAGCTCCAGTCGATTCACAGACTCCAGCAACACAGATTCCAATCAACAGCTCAAACTCAACAACACCAAGCCAAACTCCAGCAGCAGCTCCTGCACAAAGTTCATATACACTGACACACATCAGCAGTTTTTCTCACAAAGTGGTTTAATCATCACATCAGATCTAATCCGACCCTCATTTGAACCTGAATAGAACTGAATAGCCCTGATATAGACTTTATAGCTACTTAACTATGAATGACAACAGCAGTTTAGAGAACAAGCACAGCTGGAATAAACTTGTTGAACTTTATATAACATCCTTATCACAAGGACATATGTTTTTTTTTTTTGTTTGTTTGTTTGATTGTTTGTTTTTTTCTTGATAAGTAAGGATAATTATGCTATTAAATGTGCAGTTTATCATTTTATTTGTAGTTTGCTGTTTTTCTATATATTGTTAAACACAGTAATGCTGAATGTGTGTCTCTGTATCGTCTCAGTGATTCTGATTGTTGTCGGCGCTTCATTCGCTGTTCTCCTTCCTGCTCTGATTCTTTGGCTGATTCGGAAAAAAAGAGCTGGTGAGTTCAAAACATCTGAAGTATTTACAGATTAAATGGCAAATCAGTGCGTTAACACAAATAATGTTTCTATTCTGCAGCACTAGAATTCTGTTAGACTCTTTTAGAAATCGATTATGTGTTTGATCATAACTATTCCCATGGCATTATTTTTCAGGTGTCAGAAGAGCGACTGATGACTCTGTGGTGAGTTTTGTAGGTTGATCATGAGCTGTTAGTGTCCATGAGCTCCACAGACGACTGACTCTGAAATATCACACTCTTATTAGTCACATCAGATCAGGACAAGTTACTGTATTTCTACTGTTTCTGCTCTAAAGCTCACAGATAGAAAATAAATAAATATAAAGGAAAATAAATGTAATGGAACCAATGACATAATCAACATTTTCAGTCATTCTGCTCCCATTGAGCAATTTGATTCGTATACAATGATTTTGTGTATATTTTCATATCTGTGTATATCTGACAGTTACTGGGGTAATTGTCCTGTCATGCTACAATATGATCTATCATCCTAACCTCATGTCTGCAGATTTTCACTAAACCTGTAAGGTTTTACACATTTGACTTCAACATATGCAATGCTCCTGAGATAAATAATTGGTGTGTTTCACACAGTAGTGATGGATGGGCTTTTAATAACTTTTTTTTATTGTGGTTTATGAGCAGACAGATGATGTGATTTATACTGAAGTTACTGTGAACAGAAAAAGCCGAGCCAAAAAGAACAAGGTGAGCAAACACTTCCTCAACATGACCTATATCGGTTTTATTATATGCAGTTATTTTATATTGGTGTCTTGAATTGAGCTCAAACAACATGCTGTAATAGTTGTGTGTTAAAACAGTAACTGTGATGTTGATTCAGGTTTGCTGTGATGATAAAGTGACTTACGCTTCCATCAGAGGAACAGAAGCTGGAGCTCAGGAAAACTGCAGTCAACTTTATGCCTCTGTGAACAAGAACCATCATAAATCAGACA